>WNHD01001089.1:0-38650 GCA_011057455.1 Ganaspis sp. Gsp50
TTTCTTAGCAGTGTCACCGTAGAATTATATTCTTAGTGTTAAATTTAAATGTTTAAACAATTTTTCACCATATAAATAATAAAAGGGCGCTGATCAGGGTCACGTCGGAGCCCTGGTAGGGAGATCCGACGTGGGCCCGATCAGCGCCACGTCAAAATTTCTGCACGGGTTATTCTTATTATTCTTAATAATTTAAGAAAAAAATAGTTATGAAGATAGATTTCTAATTTATCATCCGAGTTATTAGACATGACCTTAATAAAATTAGAAAATTAAAATTTTAAAACGTAAATCTATTTATATTTTTTAATCAATAACGTAGTTCACGTCACGATATAAAGAAGCATATGTTTTATGGAAATCACGCAGAGGAGACAGGAAATCAATGAGTCAAATTAACTTTTCCAAGTACGTCACTGGCCGGAAGTAACATTGGCTTTAAATGATCAAAATTAGGACAAATTTTTGTAATTCGTATATATTTTTGCCAAAATTGATTTTCTTTGATAATAATAACAACACTATAAATGTAATTTATTAATAATAATAAAACAATAAAATAATAAATAAATAATAATTAAATAAATTTAATTAAACATTACACTTGTTTTAACATGTATATACAAGCTTAAAAAATAATCATCTTCAAATTCAATAAAGTTGAATGAAATATTATTTTACGTTCAAAAGTTGACCAAGAATAATATTGTTACAAATATATCTCTTAAAATGCGGAAATGCTCAATGTTCACGAGTATTTATAATCAAAATCTTTCTCAATATTTATTTATAGTTTATCCATTTAGACGTCACATTTCCTACTCCAAAAATAATGAAATGTCAGTTGCAATTTTCAGTCAGTTTGCAAATTCAACAAAATTACAATTCACTTAAAATCTGTTACCACAATATAAAACGCCAAACTTTTCATGCTTATTTAAATTTAAAAAAACATAATTTTTCCAAGTAACAATTTTAGCATCACACGGAAAAAATAAGTACGTGAAAATTTTCTTCACAGTAGCTTTTGGATGGGACAGAAATTTGCAAAAATTTCAAATAATTTACGTTAAAAAAACATTGAGAAAGGGTTACACCCAGAGAAAAGATTTATTTGAATTCAATATACAATTTATTTGTGAAACGCTTCGAAGAAAGGGACCTTAGAAGCAAACGATTCTAGGTTATGTTTGATGATAGTTTTAAGGCGATTGGAACTTCTTTTTTAATTATTTGCACATTTTTCCTTGATAGGATACACACAAAGTATTCATAAAAACATCCGTTTGATTGCAAAGAATTAAAAACAAGTCTTTAATCATGATTATAAAGACTTGTTTTAACTTGCAAGTTAAAACTAACATCAAATATAACCTACAATCGTTTATTTCTAAGGTCCCTTTCTCCGGAACGGGGCACATTTGAAACAAATAACTGTATATTTGTCTCAGAACCTACTAAATTATTTGTTTAAAATAAATTTTATTTGGTTTAAATACAAATTTTATTTGCGGCAAATAAAATGTTACTTGTGTCAAAAAAATGATATTTAATTGAAATAAATGACATTTAATTGAAATAAAAAATGTCTCCGGGTGCAATTAAAGAAATTTTGATGAACCAAACAGGACTTTTTTCTGGGTACAGTTGCAAATGAGTAATGACTCTATGAATGCATAGTGGCATGAAACTGGGCTGGTGTAATGTTTGTAGCAGATTGTGACGTAAATAGAGTAGGATAAAATTGGGGGTGGAGTTGCCATGGTTACAGACTGGTCGATTTTATCGTCTCCAGTTGTACCCATATAGAAAGAAAGGTGTCTGTGTATACAGTAGCCGTAACCTTGATGTTGACACTTGTCCGAAAACAAGAAATCCCATAGGTCAGGTTTTTCTATTTTAATGCATGTGTGCAGTTAACTAAATGTTTCACTGGTTCTTGGATTCTTCGCATATATTACAAAACAGTCACGACCCTGAATTCTTACTGCTTCTATTTTAGCGCCCTAGGTCAACTTTACTACACTCTACATACATGAAACGAATTTAAAAGATTCTTGGGAAATACAAGTTTGAGAATAGCCTATGTATATGTACTCCTGAATTTATGAAGGTTTAAATTTATTTAACAACTCTTTGAGAAAATTGTGTGATTAAAATTACTCACTGGCGACAAGTAGTCTTTATTTAACTTGGGAAAGTCAACAAAGGCTTTAGGTTCTTCTGAATTATTGCCATTGAAGATAATTGTAATTGTAACAGAAAGTTTTAAAGAATGTTTGCGTATATTGACTGTGAAGATGTTATTTATCATTTTTTATATATATGCGTACCTACTTGTAAAATGTTTTTTGCAATTTTGTACCATACAAGTCGTACATGCAAATAAATTATCAACATTTGTATACTGTTTTTAAATACAGAAAAATGTATATGCTCTTGTACTTTTCTGCAATTAAACACATACTAAATTATAAATAACATTTTTATTGTATTTAATTTTGCTGGAAAACTGTTTCCTTATTTTCATAATCAAAATCTCTGTTCTTGGCATTTTTTGATGATTTCTTGCTAAAACTGTATTTTAATTTTGCTCATTTATTTTATCTTTGTTAATCTCTTTTATTCTTGTCCAATTATTTTTATTTATTTACATTACGTATTATTTATTATTATTATTATTATTATTATTATTATTATTATTATTAAGACTATGTTTATTACCATTATTTTTATTATTTATTATTATTTATCGTTATTATTATTACTCATTACATGATTATCATCATCAATTATATCATTTATTCCTTATTTTATTTACTCGACGACTCTATTAAATTTTAAGCATTGGCAATGAACTTTATAAGAAAGTAGTGCGACCAGGAAACGGTCAGCCAGTACATGGTATTTAGCAACTTTTACTACTGCCAGTAGTTCAGGTACTTTTCAGTCGGACGTGAATAAATAGCGAAAATAGGACAAAAATAATAATTGTTATTACTAATTTACGAAATGAAGATTATATCCTAACAATTTTTAAGGAAACTTTTAGTTTCAATAAAATTAATGAATTCGAATTAATGAAGTGTTCTTAGGTTGTACTCTAAGTGTACTAAATAGCACCAATGTCATTGACATTTAGCACTTGTTAACAAATTGTAACCAGGCTCGTACCTACAATTATTCAAAAAACGTTTAACAATTTAAAATTTCGCAGTCTTGTTATTTGTTTTAAATTTTTAACTATTTTGTTATCCTAATTTTTTGTTTTATTTTTATATTGCGCTATCATTTTGTTTTTGCTTCCTCATAGAAGAAACTTTGTTACAATGTATATAATTACTAATTATTAACTTACTTTGCTTTTTTTCCTTTTAAATAATACTAAAGAATATTGATAAAATAATAAATAAAACACGCATGAATGGTATTTAATCAATCTTGTGTTTCGTTTATTTGTTTTATCACAAGTACTTTTTCATTACTTATAGTATTTTATTATACTACATTCTTTACACTATTTTATTGTTCTATATAATATTGCTTCCTTATGTAAAAGAAATATTGCTTTTTAATATATTTATCAATATATATTTATATTTTCCGTATTTTTAATACTCAAAATTGTTATTAAATAAAATTCCATTTTTTCCTAGATCCTCATTTTACTCTCACATTTTTACTATGTACTTTAAACAACTATTAATTTAACTTTGTAGGGCAGGAGTATCAGTGTATAATATTCTGTAACACTAAAGAAAAATAAATCTAATCTATTTTAACTTTGAACATTGATTGGAATTCTTCTTTTCACATTTACTCATCAAAAAAATCTGGAAAAACCCAAAAACGATACTTCCTTATGAGGAAGCAATTACGCAAATAAAAGAAAAATTTAAACATACAAAACCAAAACAAGTCTAAACTGAAGAGGTGACAGGCGAAAAGGCCTAAATTGTATATGTATAAAATATGGCATGATTTTAGAAAACCTTGAGACTACTCTGTATTTGCAAGAGTTTAATTCTTATCTTGACGACACAAGACAGAAAGCATAAATCTTTAGAGATCATGGATTCTGGATATTTTTACTGGCATCGATTCCAAAAACAAGACAAAATTCAATTTCAAAGAAAAGAGAATAATGTTCCACGTATTTTTCATGTTTTTCGTTTCTGTCTATGTCTTGTTTTCTTTTTTAGCAAAAGAAATATTTTTAAAAAATTGCTGAGAAAGAAAAATTGAAAAAGAAACGAGTGGCAAATAACTGAAATGTGTTTTGTAACTCGATAGTCACCTCTCCATTATTATGTTACTGTGCCACTACTGGGTGAGTGTTCTCAGCCAACTAAAAGACAAGAAGAAGAGATTCATTCAGTACAATCGTGCATGGTGCTTGTGCAGTTACTATACAGGCAACTAAAAAGTAAAATACACATTAGAATTAAAAAAAAGTACCTTGGACCAATAAACCAAAAGAAAGAAAGATAATAAAGAATTAAGAAAAAGAAAGAAAGTAAAAAAGTAACAAACAAAAATTTCAAAAAGTAAATTATCAAACATTAGTTGAAGTATATTTGCCCTAGTGGATATGTGTCCATAAAAAATAAATGCCCATGATTTATAAGAATGACAAAAGAAAATATAAATCAAAAACCATTTCTTCGAATTTCTATAAATTTAATTTTCTCTTCATTTCATTTTAAGGATTACTGCAATAAAATTTCCTATACGCATGTGACAAAGTTTATAATAAACGAAACTGAAGAACTTTGTAATGAAAGAATGATATTTTAATGTAAATATAAAAATAAAAAATGTAAATTAATAGAAATTGAAGATTACAAACAAATAAGAACAAACGACTGTGATGAAGTAAAAAGAAGAAAAATAAAGAAAAATAAACGGCAGTAACGAAAATACAAAATAAATATAAATAAATAAAAGAAAAATAGAAGTAAAAGACAGTAACGAAAATAGAAAATGAATATTAATATAAACAAAAGAAAATAGAAATAAAAGATTGTAGAGTAAAAATAATACAAATAAAGTAGAAATTAAAGAATGTATGAATAAATAAAAGTGAAAGATCAAATAAATTGAAGTAATAAATAAAGATAATACAAAACACATAAGTAAATAAAAAAATATTAAGATGTAAGAATGTGATGAATAAAAACTGAAAGAAAAAAGGAACACAAATAGAAATCCCGAAATATTACATGCCAAAATAAGATACGAATAAGTGATCGCAGAATCGAAATAAATGTGAAAAGATACGAAAAGAAAGAATATGAACGATTGAAAATAAAAGAAGATGAGCAATGAATGTAAAATTAATAAAAAACAAAAGAACAAAATTATTAAAATAAATGAAAATCACATACGAATAGAAATGAAAAATTACAATTACAATTAACTCACAACAAAGGAATATTATAACAAAAAAAAGTATAATAATTATTGTGACAACAATACAAAATCTAAAGAAATCTTTGCCAAGAAAGAAAAAAGTTGAAAAAATCATCTTTTATTTTTAGTTTCATTTTAATAGACTATTGATTCATTCGGTTGGATATAAAAATAATTATTGTCAATTATTCAAAACAAATCAATTATTCTACAAAAATCGAATATTAAAAAAATAAATTTCAAAATTCGAAACTATAATGTAACCCTTCACGTAGGGAAAAATGTATTTGAATCAAAAAAAGCTTTTCAACGTCTTTACGTTTGTTTATAATTTAAACAAATTTTTTCTTAAAAGCAAATTTTAATTCATAAAAAATGTCTTTAAATAGAAGCATTTTTTTAAATGAAAGAACTGTGTATTTCAATGAAAGAATTTTGTCTTTAAATAGAAGCATTTTCTTAAATGAAAGAACTTTGTCTTTAAATGAATGAACTTTGTCTTTGAATGAATGAACTTTGTCTTTAAATGAAAGAATTTTGTCTTTAAATGCATGAACTTTGTCTTTAAATGAATGAATTTTTTCTTTCAATCAAATAAATTTTTCTTTCAACTAACTATTTTCTATGATCCAAATAATGTTTCTATGAATCAAAGAAATCTTTCTTTAACATCGACAAATTTCTATTATACAATGTAAATAATATTTCTTCAATTCAAACACATCTACCTTTAATCAAATAAACTATTTAATAATGACTCCCCAAAAAATTAAAATTCAGCAATTTCCCATAGATTCTTTGCACCGTAACGAATAATAAACGCAAAAATAGAATCCAAACGAAAGTTACAATGAACTTATATTTATTGCACCAATCCTTGTAAAACTGATAAAAAACCACCAATCGATAAAAACATCTTCAAATTTCACAGTGACATCCAAAATTAAAAAAGCCCCTTCAAAAAGAATCGAAAGAAAAATAAAAAAAATTGCCACCAGGGCGTTTTCTCATTGATCCACAGGCGCTAAAATCGTCCAGGGGAAGGTCACATTTAAGAGTAGAATTTCTTTCCATCATTTTAAGATGTTTAGAAAAAAAACAGCAAATAAAAAGAAACTCACCACAACAATGGGTAAATCGAAGATTTTTGGAACCTCGATTCCAGAAGAATGTTTCCAATTCACTTTCAAATTGAAAAGCAATTAATTGTGGGTAATTAAAAAAGCGCGTCGTTCAAATGTAAACAGAAGAATAAGTAAGTCACTTTTGAAAGAAATCACTGCTTGATTGTCGACACGTTATTTTCTCGACACTCGTCTGGCGTTTTTACGAGAATTCGGAAAGAAATTTAAGGGTTGAAATTGGATCGAGATTAACCCCAGTGCAGAACACAGAAAGAACTGAAGATGAAACCATTTACCGTGAAAACACCTGAACAAGGGCGCATGCCACTCATTTATAGTCTTGCGCAGTAAAACGAGATGAAGTCAGAAGACGACAGATTTATTATCCTCAAAATCATATGACGTCCCTCTTTTGATAACAAGCAATAAGTTTTTTGATTGTCAGTCTAAAATAATTTTCCAAGAACTAAAAAACGAAAACCTCCCCAAGTCCACTTCTTTTTACTTTTATGCAAAAATTAATTCAGAGAGGATTATTTTTCGATTTTTTAAATTTTGACGACAAACGAATTGCAAAAATAATTTTAAAATATTTTAAAATCAGTGATTAATCATTTTCTTCATAACTGCTGAAACAAAACTTGTTTTATATTTTCTTTCATTTATTTATGAATTTCTGTATTTTATTTTTTATGATTTATTCATTTCTGTATTTTAATTCTTATGATTTACTAATTTGTATATTTTTGTTTTATTTTTCCTTGGTACCACCGATCTCGGTTTTATACCTCTTCTCTTAGCCACCATCTCTCTTTTTTACTAATTTGTATATTTGTATATTTATATTTTGCCTTTTTACTAATTTGTATATTTTAATTTCTATGATTTACTAATTTGTATGATTGATAATAATTTATGAATAGTAAGATTTATTAATTTTTGTAATACTGCGTTCTTAGACTCGACTTTTTTTACGAACCAATGCGTAAAAAGTACTTTTTTGTAATAGTGTGCGAAAAGTACTTTTAGTGCACCAGAGAGAGTAAACAGCTGAGTTTTTAACACACAGCAGTATAAAAACAAAGTCTATGCAACATGAACGCAAAAATAACTATTTATACTTTTCTGTTCAAACAAGTTTTTCAATCATCGAAAATAAACAAGGTTAAAGTTCACGTTTTTTTATCAACGATTTTAATTAAAAATATTTCTCCATTTATTTTTTCTTTTCCATTTTTATCTCAGAGTTTTTTGAAAGTTATTTTCATTAACCAATTTTATAAGTAAAATGTTTACCCAAAAATGCTTATAATATTTTAATTGTTGACATAATTAGTTTCTTAATCGTTGATAAAACGTTATGAATTCCAACCATGGAAAAATGGGCCCAGGAAAAATTGTGTGTAATCCGTATACTTTTTTCCTAATTTTGGATGCTCGATATTTCAAAAATTCAAATTGCCAATAAAAAATACACTCTGACAATAAAAAATACACGCTGATAATAAAAAATTCACGTTAATAATAAAAAATACACGCTCACAATAAAAAGTACTCGCAGGAAATAAAAAACACTTGAATCTGAATAATGAAAAATGTTAGGAAAATATATTGTTTACGAACTGACGTAAATATAATAAATTGGATATGTATATATGCAATTTATTATTATTGGGATTAATTAATATTATAATTAATAGTATTAATAAATTAATGGTAATAAATGGAATGATAGTAATGAAAAAATAAAGAATACAATAAATTGAAATCTAAATGACTCTTCTCGATTTTATTTTAATTGAAATAGGATTTTTTTATATATATTTTTTGTATTATACATATTTATAGTTAATACGAATGTATGGGCATGTCTAGGATGTATATAATTCAAAAATGGATTTTTCTAAGTTTCATCTAAAAAGAAGTCTTAAATACGAACAAGGTACGCATATCCTTTTCGCAGTGAGAGGATGCGCCTGCACTATTCGTGTGAAAAAATTCACACGCAAATTAGCAGGCACTGCTGAGGTGTAAACAATTTCGGAGCTCAATCTTCAGAGTCGTTTTGACAAATAAAATTCTTCGAAAAAAAAATTAAAGAAAAAGTAAGAAAAAGAAAGAAAAAAATACCCAAAATCTCATTAATTAAAAAAAACTTCAATTCCCGTTATTTTTCAATTCTCAGGCAAAGAGATTAATTTAAAATTTAATTGTAATTTGAGTTTAAAGTAAAAAGTTAACAATAATTATTACCATTACTTAACATTACTTGCTAATTCGAATAATTAATTAAATTTCACGTCATAATAAAATAAATTCGTCATCATTACAACATAAATTTATCGTCATAATAATATAAATCCAACATCATAATTAATAATAAATAATGAATAATTGATCATAAATAATTAATTATGAATCATTAATATTGCTAATTAATCATGAATTATTCAAATTAAACTAAAAATTAAATTATATTAATTATTATTGAATAATTAATCGTGAATAATTATTATTCAATAATTAATCATGAATAATTAATAATTAACAGTCAATAAATGATGAATATTCATCAATAAAAATGTAAAAAATACAACGACTGAGAAAATGTGTTTAAAATCACAAAATAGAAAAACAAAACAAACGCTAAAAAGCAATTGAGAAAGAAAGAGTTGAAAACCCGTGTCTTATCAGAAACACAAGAAAGTATCAAAACGACCCTGTACTCCTTTTTTTTAATAGAAGGAAGTCTAATTTCCCTAGAGATAACAAACTCCTTTTTTCACATTCCAATGGCAATTTCAAGTGTATGTATATATATTAATATATTAATCATCTGCTGGCTTTTCAAGAAACTCACGTTCTTTTTTCACAAATTCTTAAACCATTCTGCTACTTAATACTAAAAATGTGAACTCGTGCACTCGAAGATCTTCGAGTTGTTTTTTTTTTTTAATAATAAAATATTGCTTTATATATTATATAGATGCCTTCAAGGCCGCTCATGCATCACTTAATTTCTAAATTCGGTGCAGTGTGAATATTTTCAAATTTGAAAAGGAAATTAATTTTCACAATGCTGACATTTTTTAAGAATCTAGTGTCAATTTGTAAAAAATTCTCACGCTGCAACGAGTCAGAACAAGTGGTTAAATTCTATCGGCAAAATGGATAAAATTGATGTAGTTTCGTATCATCACAGAAAAGCTATGCATACAAGAACTTCTATGTACACACATTTTTTTTTACTTCTAAACGCTTCGAATTACAAGTGTCGTGTAATTATTGAATTAGTTCCATCGAGTCTGACATAATTGAAGTTTCTTGTAGAATTAAAATATATAATTATACAATATGCAACTAGAAACTTTAATTTCTATACAAGATCGTGATTAATTAATAATGAATTAATTTATTTGAAAAGAACATTTTCTAGAGAAAGTGCCACTTTGCGACACTGTAATTTAATTTTAATTTGACTTTAATTTTTTTTTATTTCACTTTTATTTTCATTTCACTTTATTTCTATTTTACTTTGAATTTACTTTTTATTTGAATTTATTATTTATTTGAATTTAATTCTTATTTGAATTTACTTTTTATTTGAATTTACTTTTTATTTTAATTGCATTTTTACTTCAGTTTCACTTTTAATACAATTTTACGCTTAATTCGACTTTTCAGCTTAAATTGAATCACTGACAGACTCGGTTTCTGAACAATTTGAGATATGTGGGAAAAAATAGATAAAAATATATATAATATAAAGGTACTGATAAAAGTAATTTAAAGAGAAAATTGGATTTAAAGAGAAAATTGGATATCAGAAAAATATTGATACTTGAATAAATCGACAGCAATATTATAAGCTTCACCTTAATTTTTTTAAAACCTAGACTATGGAGGCTCAAAATTTGGAATTATTTAAAATATCTGTTAATTATTCCGTTTCTATTGTCCTTTTTCAGATTTCAAAATTCTTGTACGTAAATAAAAAGATTTCAAATTCTAAAACAATAATTAAAATTCTAAAAAATATGTACATTTTAAATTCTTAAAAAAGGATTTCTTAAAAAAATAATTTCAAATTCGTAAAAGATTTCGAATTCTTCAAAAAATTATTTTAAATTCGTAAAAGATTTAAAATTCTTAAAAAAAGAAGAAAATACTTATTAAACTTCGAGGAAGCTGCCACACTAATATAAATTTGTGGTAGCGAAAGTCATCCTGAGATTCGGAACTCGTTATTAATAAAGTGACTCGGTAAATTAGCATTTTGTCGCCAGTTTCCTGAACTTTGTGAAAATGCGATAAAAAATCGTGCCACGAGTCACTTCAAATTGAAACTACTGAAAGCTTCTCGTTCTAATTTGTACATAATTCCTATAGCGAAACGCTACAATTGTGATATTAAATTACTTTGACAATTTTCGTTATATCAGACGAAAAAATCGATCTTAATCCTTTTTTTCTTTGTACAAAAAGAATTTAGAGGCAGGCGATTTTTCAAAAGGTCATCTTCTATCTCTATAAAAAAGAATATCCCGACGTTTAGAGAAATATTACAAAATTGTGGAATTATCGTCGGTTTACTTACAACTAATTTTCTTTTTTTTTCTAAGGAGGAACTACAAAATTCCATTCGTCAGGAACTACAAAATTCCATTCGACAGGAGCTACGGAAATTCCATTCGACAGATTGACTCGATGTTTGGAAAAGAAAAATAAAAAAAAATTCTAAATTAATTTTCAATCGCCATTGAATGCAAGACGCTTCACAATTTCTGCTTGGAAGTGTCGTATCGTTGGTACATTGCTATTGTCTTTAAATTCTCTTTTCAGACGCTTTTGATGTCTGAAAATTTGCCTGGCACATTTTTTCTTTTGATACATCTGCAACTCCTAAACATGTCTAATAATGGCATCACCATCAGCATTGTTCCGCTGAGAGCTATGAAAAATCCTGCCAGATAAAAGGACCAGTCGTACGATCCTGTGATGTCATAAAGCCAACCTGCAAAATAATCCAAGTCAAATTAATCTATTTTTAAATTCGTCTTGTTTAAACTTATTCACGATTTTTTAATACATTTTTAATAAATAATAAATACATACATTTTTAAAAATCAAAAATAATATAAATGATAAAATCGTTTCAGAATTATTCAGTTTATTCAGATCACTATCTTTTTTATTATATCAAGATAGATGTAATAAAAAAAAAAAAAACAAGAAAAAAAAAAGAAAAAAATAAGAAAAAGAATAAGAAAAGAAATAAAAAAAAGAAAAGGAATAAGAAAAGAAATAAGAAAAAAATAAGAAAAAAAGATTTAAAAAGGGAATGATGAGAATAAGAATAATAAGATGACTATGAGAATGAAAAAAGGAGTTAAAGTCAAATCTTAATAATTGGTTTAAATGTGTTGGAGTGAATAATTGGCTTTCAAAGACAAGCTGGATTATGTAATAATAAAACTTGTGAACGCGGAATGATCTGGAACCCATTAGAATTGAAAGAATCAAATTCCAATGGTGGTACAATGATAATTGATTTCACTACCTTCGACCTTTCTTGTCGAGTCACTAGGATTTTATTATTAAATGTACACGTGGTAACAAACACTCGCAGAGGTTTCACGTGTGAGAAAACCCTTCGTTAATTTCAAATCAATACTCAGATTATCCCACAAGCAGTATAAAAGGATAATACAAAATGAAATGATCTTTTGAACCATTAACGACACAATTTTTCAAAAAGCTCCATTAGATATCTTTTCCAAATATCTTTCTGGAATCAAAAATATTATTTAATATTTAATTACAGCAGATATTAAATCACATTTAATTTAAATTACATTGAATTTTAAATATCATTTAATTTTAAATTACATTAAGTTACATTGAATTTTAAAAAACATTAAATAGATAATTATATTTTCCGTGTTTATCCTTAAAGGCTTTTTACACATCTAACACAATAATAACTAATATTAAATAACATTAAACAATAATGTAAAGATTTAATTTCTACAAATTGTACAAGAGCGGTTGTGTCTAGACAAACAATTAAATTGTATTGTTAAAAAAAACTTTGTATAAATAAAGAAAATAAAATAACATTAAGTAATAGATTAAATAATGAAATGAATTATTATAAAAACAAATACATATGTTTACAATAATGAGTGAAGGATATTGATGAAATGTGGGATTAAAAATAATACAGTTTGAGAGATATTAGCGGGTTTGTGAGAGCGTTGAATTATGTATTTATTACCAGCGAGAGGAGGGCCCATTAAGTTGCCGATGCCTTGAACGAGCAAAAGGAGACCATAGGCATTAGTGAATCTCTCGAGGGTAATAGCTTCGACGAGGATAATACTAGTAAGACTGTAGTTTGCAGCGATGAAGAGTCCGAAGGCACCGGAAACTGCACACAATGCGGGGTAGTTGTTCACCACTAAAGGAATCATCCCCGTTACAGCACCGCAGAGAAACATGCAGATAGCATAAATCATCGATGCATTCACCCATTCCCGATCTCCAGCCCAACCAAGGAAAATCTGAAAAACCAATAATCCTCAATTCCAAACAAAAATCACCCAAATCTTAATTATTTGACTAAAAACATTATTAATTAAATCATTTTTAATTATAACTCACCATTATTAGAATCATAAAGATAAATATAATTATAAATAAATGTAATTTAATCAATTTAATTATAAATATAATTTTATATCAATTTAATTATAAATGAATGTAATTATAAATATTTCAATCAAAATCTCAAATTCATGAGGTACTGATTGTAAAATTTTAAATCATAACTCATCATTATTAGAATTATAAAAATTCTTTTCAAAATCGTTTTCAAAATTTAAAGGATTTAGAGCACGTGATTTTCAATGAACTGCGGGTATTAACCTTTCAACAAATAAATAAATCTTATAATGTAATAACAAACAAGAAGTAAGAATCGAAAAGCAACACGATTGCAATGAATGAAGAAGCAGAAATAATTATAAATAAATTTCAACACTTTACAAACAAACGAAAAGTTTAATAAATTAAATAAATGACGATACTTCTTGACAATCTGGCTTTCATCTTGGCCTTATTAAAAAAAAAACAAATTACTTGGTCTGGATATTACGTTATTTTGAAAATTCTGAGACAAAAAACCATTGTTTATAAAAGTGTTTTTAAACAACTTTTCAAAATTGTCTTTGAAAATTAATTTCAAAATTCGCTTCAAAATTGTTTTCGAAAATCCATTTCAAAATTCGCTTCAAAATTGTTTCCGAAAATTCGTTTCAAAATCGTTAATTCCTATCAAAAAGTCATTTATTAATTGCTTATTGACATTGTTTATAATTATTTTAAAATTTCGAATGCAATAAGAAAGTAAATAAATTTAACATTCAAGTGAAAAGAGCTGCAAAAGAGCCTGGAAAAATGTATTGAAAATGTTTCTTTTCAGGTATTAACCACTTTGCATGTAAATATGATTGGTTCCAAAAATTTGATTTTGAAATTGCGGAAAAGAAGTTGATGCCACATGATACCCTGTTTCTTTACGAAAGTAGACTTGAATAGTTTGACCTAAATTAACGATCCGCTTGGAATAATGAAATTGCCTATTATAGGATCAGAGGCGAGACGACGTCAGGATCGACCTCGATGAATTGCACTTGCCTTCTGAAATCTTATAGGCCTCTATCCTTCGTAAACAGATCAATGTCTCATTGAAAAATCTCAATGTACTTAATTTACTTTAATCTCAAGTGTACTTGTTGCTCAACAAAACAGCCACAGTCACTCGACACTTTAAGTAGCCAAACACTTGCAAGATTTTTTTTTCAAAAGAATTTTGCCATTTTAACACAATTTTGGCACCTAAGACCACGTGCTACAGACGCAAATTTTTCAACAGAGCTTCCATGGAAAATTGTTTGGTCTTCGAACCCAAAAGTTTGGTACTCAAGTGCAAAAGTAATTAAGTATACAAAAGTTGGGTACTGAAGTGCAAAAATTTGGTATTTATATACAAAAGTTTGAATAGTGGGAAAAATACGAAAGTTTTGATTGTAATGGATGATAACTAAGAAAAGCTGGATCGTAAGGTTTCATTCGAATGTTAAAAGAGGTGATTCCTTATACAACAAGGATTAAGAAAATTGGGTTTAAGATACTCTATAACATTAGATTCTGAGTAAAACCAATTAGATTTTAGGTAAAATTGGTTTTAGTGGAGTATAAAGTTTAACAAACTTGATTCCAGGCAAAATCAATCAGATTTTGGATAAAGTTAATTTTACTAGAAGATAAACTTCAATGGTTTCGATTCCGGATAAAAGCAATAAGATAGTATAAAGATAGTATAATAACAAGTAAAAGTAAACAAAATTAAACAAGTAAAAAATAAATAAAAAACAGAACTTTTTCTACGAGGAAGCAATAAAAACAAAACAAGTAAAATTATCGATAATGATGATGGTTTAGTGCACAACGTTTATAACAAAAAACGATCAAGAAAAACAATTTTGCAGCACTAAATAATGGATAAAGGCTTTTCCTTCTTTCTTTTTCTTTCATTTTTTTTCGTTTTATATGAATAATCGAATTTTATTTTCATAGCAATTATCAATGTGAATGAGAATTTTTATAAAGATGAATGGATATTTTATTGTTCTTATGCAAATTTTTGTACTGCCCTTTTATGATCTTCGTGATTTCGATTTCCTTTAATCGAATAAAAACAAAGAATAGAACATTAAAAACAAATTTTCTTTTCAGAATCGTTTTTACTAAAAACGTTGCGCACCATCATCATGAACAATCAATTTGAGCTCTAAAACATTAAAAAGTAGATGATTGATTTCAATAATTATTAACAATAATCTTCATTTCAGCCTATTCGTCTCGAAACGTACTTGATTTACTATCGACTTAAATACAAATGATGAGCATTGATTTAAAAATGGTGAGTAATATTTAAAATTAGTGAGTATGAAGTGGTGAGGTTGATTTAAAAAATGATGAGTGTGATGCAAAAGCGATGAGTGTGATTTAAATAAATCTGTACGTCCGCATCAAATTTACTTTATTACTATCAAACTCTTCAATATGACCATATTCTTAACCAAATCTCCAAAATTTTAAGAGGTCTCCGACCTTTGTAAATGAAAAATTCTTCAAGTTACAAGGCTCCAAAATTGTAAATGTTGCAAAGTTCCAAAGTTGCAAGCCTTGAGAAAAACGATTTCAAACTTGGAGTCAATTTTTAAATTTTAATTAGCATAGGAGCATTTATTTATTTAACGCAATTGAACTTCCCAGAGCACTAGCTAATTAAAATTTAAAAATACCATTACCACGTGTTTATAATTGACACCAAAGTTGTCATATAATTCGACTCGGAACCCTCTGTACCACGTTTTTCAACAACAAAAAAACAAAGCTTCCTCTACTAGGAAGCAAAAAATCAAAAATTTGAAACACTTGAACACTTTTTATTAAATTTCGATGACCTCCTAAAATAATAATCAACAAATTGGGCCCTTTTCATGCGAACGTACACAAATGACGATTTACGAGCTGGCAAGATGATGTTCGAATTGTTTATGCTCGATTATGTTGTTGATTATGTTGTTTATGTTCGAATTCGATTATGTATTTCGAATCGAACCTCTGATTCAGTAAAAGCGAGTACAAATAATCTACAATTAATAAATAATAACAATGTAATTCATCATCGAGAGGAACTCACCTCTCCAACCATATTAGTGATGCCGACAACCGAGATCAGAATGGACGCTTGATTCTGACTGAAGCCCATCTCGATGGCATTATCGGTGAGATACACATAAGGCACATCGTACCAGAAATGCAGAAGGAAGTTGCTGATGGAAAAGAGCAAAAACCTCGAATCACTGAAGTGTGAAAAATCCAACATATCCACCAAAAGATCCCAAAACTCCCAGAGTCCGGCGTACCAAGAAATAGTCGTTTTAGCGATGGTGGTCATCGAGTTCCTATAAATATCAGGACAACTGGAAGCCCTCAGTCGATACCTGTTGATGTTGAGCATAGCTCCCCGATAAGTCAAACTATGCCTGTGAACTCGAATGTCCTTTAAATACGCAGTGGGAACTCGCTTATTATGCTGCAAACTATTGGAACGTCTCAGAGGATTTTCCGTATTAATTTTCTTCAGCCACCAAAGATAAGCTGCGTCACTATTCTGCCTACTGCTCTTATCCTCCTCTCGTTTCTCACCCTCATGTTCCTTAAGATCCGCCAAAGGACTCGGCGTGGGCACAAACCTCGCCGAAGGGATGCTCAATTGATCATGAAGAGCTCCCGAGTCGCTGAAACTCCTCGACGATATCAAGAGACTCGGATAATTTTGCAGCAAAACATTATAAACATTCTTCCTAGTGCTGAGCAATTCCAAAACCTCGAGAGGCACCTTCTCTCCATTCTTGACAAAAGTAGGTAAATTCACGAGGCTCGAAAACAATTTCCCTCCATCTTGGTCGTCCTGAATTCTCAGATTCTCAATAATGACAGCATTCGCTGAGGCGAAAGCTCGTTTCGAATCGCCGTGAGGAGTTGTCGTGTTGGCAGAGCTGCTTGCGGAAAATGAGTCAGCACTCGAGCTTTGTATCCTCGATCTCTTCTTCTCTCTGTTTTTCCTTCTCTCCGCCGTTTTTGCCTTGGCCCTCGTAGTCGTCCACTCCAAGTCCCTCATCAAGCACCCGCACACTGCCAGATTCAAAAACAATCCTGCGAGGATTAAGGTGGTCCCTCTCCATCCATACTCAGCCAGAAGGTACTGAGTAACTGGTGCAAAGATGAAGGTTCCAATTCCACTGCCACAGACCGAGAGTCCCGTGGCGAAGGATCTCTTCTTGTCGAAATAATAGGCGACAATGACGACAGCCGCGACGAAACACAACGAGAGGCCAAATCCAGAGATGACACCGAACGTCAAAATGATAATGCCCATTGAATTGGCGAAAGAGCTGATGACAAAGCCGGTCGTTGCTAGAATACTCCCGGCTATGCAGACTTTTCGACAGCCATATCGGTCAGTTAGAAAACTCGCGATTGGTCCCGACAGCAGAGGCATCGCCATAAAAAGGCTGCCAATCCAGGCAGTTTTGGCTTTCCCTTCACCGAAGTAGTTGACAAATTCGACAAAGATGACACCGAAGGAGAAGGTGATACCATCGGCTATAAGATTCACCATAAAAGACGCCATGACGACAACCCAGCCCCAGCCTCCGTCGGGAGGTCTTGGTTCCGAAAAGTTCTCGAGACTCGAGTCGTCTTCGGTGGTGCTGGAACTCGAGGTCGAAATTGACGGACTCGGATGAGGCTTCTCATTAAAGAGATCCTTCTTACTCTTGGAATCCTTGTTAAACTGAACATGATGAATCTGCTTCTCTTCCTTTGGTGATTTTCCATTAACCAACTTCTCTGTGCTCTTCTCGTTGAGAGTAAGATTATTCGCGACAAGAAGTCTCGTCGGTGATGCAAAAATCGAGTTTCTCTCGGATAAAACATTCTTCAATTTTTGAGAACCACCGATGTCCTCTTTGTACAAACTGTCTGGCCTTTTTGGCGAATTTTTCTGCTCCTTCAATTCCTGTTTAGCTTGTATGCGAATTTTCGAACCTGATTCTTGATCCCGTGGATCAGTCTCGATAAATCTTTCGGATTCATCGTGCAAATCTTTGTCAAGGGAGTAGTTATTTTTGTCTAGACAATAGTTATCTTTGTCCAGGGAGTAGTTATCCTTGTCTAAAGAGTAGTTACCCTTGTCTCGAGAGTAATTATCCTTGCCAAGACTACTCTCCTGACAAAGATAATTACTGAGATTTTCAATGTTTGATTGATGTAGATGGTCTTCCGGCACAGCGTAGCGTCCACCAAGTTGAGTTCCTTCCGGAAATACAAGTTGAACTGAAATTTTGCAGGATTCGTCCTCGTTCTTTTCCTCGCCATTGAAGAATTTCCAATCGGCCATTGTGGACTTGCCGAGTGGTGATTGTTTGCAGTTTGGTTAAGAATTTATAATTGAAAGGGTGAATTTTGGAAAATCCAGTGAAGAAGGCGAATTGGGGAGGGAGTTGTTGAAAATAGTATTGAATCGACACACGCGATTTGGGCTGATTTCTCTTTGGCTTGTTTAAACTCTTAAGGTTAAGATTATTAATGGCAACACACGATTCACAAATTTAAAACTTAAAATTGACTAGTTTCGTCCTTGATTTAAATAAAGGTGTAATTGGCCACTCGTAGAGCTGTCGAGTAAATTGACGACGAAGCGGTAACAGGGACAAGGAAGACCTGGTCTCGTGCTGGCCGCCGCCACCATCGCAGCTGGAACCCAGGATTGTCGTCGGCCACTTCCAAGTATCCTGGACTCTCAGGACCACCTCCTCCTCCACGACACGATCGTTAACCCAGGCACCCATGCGGCGAACGGTACTTCTTCTCTTCTTTTCGTTTACACTGAAATCCAACAATCTCAATTAGCAAAATTTACCCTTGACACTTTTTTCATTTTTATAATATCAACAAAAAAAAAAAAATAAAATAAAAGAAACGAAAGAAACGAAAGAAACAAACCAGAAGCAAAATAAAAGGCAGAAAACGAGAAGTAAAATAATATTAAATAATAATATACCTTTGAACTATAGGAGTTTTATTTTAGAAAAATAGCTATTTCAATAAAACTATTTATTACTCGATCTTTTTTGCGTATTAATAGTTATCAATTGTCATTAATTTATTAATTAAATTCTCTTTCTCTAAAAATAATGACGATCAAGTTAGAATTTCTTCCTCATAGAGGAACTATTTTCAAATTTTTTGTTGATGATTCAAAAATTTTAGAAACGTATTTTCAAGTTTCAATTGTGTTTGTTCCAAAAATACAAAAAAATTTAATTTCGCTTTGAATATCTGGTACTTATTTATTTCACGTATTGTTTTGAAAGGAAAGAAAATCATCGTTTACTAAATTGTTAACAGTAATTAAAAGTCATTTTGTTTAATTATTTTCAATAGTTTATCAAAAGATCCTAAAAGCTTAATATAGAAAGAAGTTGAATATCAAGACAGAATTGAAAATCCAATTATCTTTGTGAAATCTTCATTAAAAGTCAACCAAATTTTGTGTGAATTTCATTATTTGCAAAATATTAAAAACTATTTGCTCGTTAAAAAAGATTTTCTAATTTTTCAAACCATCGTAAAAAAGCATAAAAAATATGGTCTTATGATTTCTCACATTTAGTGTAAATTGGCTCCATTATCAAATTATCTTGAGCCATTAAACACTTCAAAGCACATAATAAAAGGTAAAACAATAAATTTTTAACATTTGATAAAAATTTTCTTCAAAGTACATTAATAAATTTGAAACAATTTTTAAAATTTGATAAAAACGTTTTCTAGCAGAGCCAATTTTTCCATTTGCTAAGAACAATTTTTCTCTCATTAACAACTTGACATTAAAAAACTATTTCTTTAACATACAGAGTGGCTTTTTATGCGCTTATTTCTTCATTAAAAAACATTTTATTGTAGTGAGGTTCTTCATATAATATTTGTGCATTGAATTTATTTATGAAGCAATACGAATGTTTTTGTTTATTCAATTTGTTTATCACAATTTCAAGTGTTATCGTAGAGCCATAAATAATATAAATAAGCATAATAAATCTACTATATTAATATAAATAAAGGTAAATATAATAATGATAGTAATAGTAATAGTAATAGTAATAGTAATAATTATAATAAAAATAATATTATAAATAATAATAATAATATAATATAATGTAATAATAATAATAATAATAATAATAATAATAATAATAATAATAATAATAAGCTAAAGAATTTTTTGCATCTTCTTGATAGACAAACATTTAATAAAATCGTATAATGACCACAAAATACAGCAAATGTTAAACAACACGTTTCTTATTTGAACTACGATGCTTAAAAAAATTCAAAATAGTCTTTAGCAGAAAATATCTAAAACACGGAATTTAAAAAAGAGTTTTATTAAAAACTCTATTCTTTCTTTTTTTCTTCTTTTCTTTCCTTCTTTCTATATAAAAAAATGTGTATAGCTCATTTGGTAGTTGCAAATAAGTTCAAATAATAATTACATACTTCTAGAGGATGTAATTATTTTTCTAGAAAGAAAGTAAATAATGTTTTTAAATGTTTCATAAAGGTCAACAACGTGTACAGAGCATTAAGAAGACGAGAATTCTCGGAATCTTGGGATTCTTCAATTTTTAACTCATACAACTTTGCAAAGAATTACCTGTGCCCTTGCATACAGTTTCCAGTTAGTTTTGAAATAAATTTTATACATTTTTAAACGACCCAAAAAGCTAGTATCCCATTTTCTTTGATGACTAATGTCCAAGATTTCCTGCGTGTATCTTATAACCAGTATAGAGTAACTCGAGTTAAGCACAGCGATTATAAATAAAGTTCATTGTATATGAGTTGCTATCAATTTAAGGACATAAAGTGGTGCGCACTAGTTCTCTCTCTTTCTCCATAAACTCAATGTCTTCTTTCTACACATTATCAATTGTATTTATTATAATTTTATTACATTTTTTAAATGAGTTGATAGCTTTCTCAAAAATAAATTCACGACAATGCAGAAATGACAAGTAAAAATATAATAAATGTGAGCATAAATGTTTATGAAAACACGACACTTATAAGGTGGATATTAGAAATATATTACACTCATGTTATATATTAACATGAGTGTAATAAAAAGTTGAGTATGAAAAGTTGAGTTACAAAGTTGAGAATGAATATTAAAAACTTAAGTATCAAAATATTAAAAAGTTGAGTTCTAATATTAAAAAAGTTGTGTGCGAATATTACACTACAAAAACATGGTGTCTTATTTTGAACAAAAACGTCTTAAATTAAGACATGTTTGGTGACTAAGACACAAAAAATGTCTTAATTTAAGACACTTTTGACCAAATAAGACACTTCTGTCCCACTTTTAAGACACCATTTTTTGCAGTGTAAATATTAAATAGTTGAGAACGAATATTAAAAATCTAAAGATGAATATTAAAAACAATGAAAATATGTATATATCCCTCGAGTTACTTTTGCGATTCAAATCTACATAATAAATACAATAAAAATGACACTTTCAAACCCTTTTTTCATCGGTCGGACATTAAAGATATAATATATCATTTTAAATAAACACAAATCATTTAAACATTTGTTCGTTGCTACTTTTCCTTTCACAAAATCATTAAATCTTACACGCCAAAACTCTATACACTAAAATCTTAAGGAAACTTCATACACTAAAACCTCATACACTCTGCTAAAAACTGTACACTACCGCATTCTTTATCTCTTTCAATAACGTGTTCAATAAAATGAAATCTAGGGCAAATTAGATAAGAATTGAAAATTCATTTACAGCAAACTTAAACTTGTTCTTTTTTCTTTTCTTTTTTTGTCAAAAGAAGACGAAAATTGATTTAATCATCATCTAAGATTACAAAAAAAGGCACGAAATTCGGGACTTTTAAAATAATTAGATTAATTAGCTGCTATCATTTTCAATCTCAGCTGATTAATTCTTTATCATCCATTGAATTTGCACTAGTGACCCATTAAAAGAAAATTGCCGACTGTTTTTAACAGACTTATCAATATTATCAATCTATAAATGAATGTAAAAAATCCAAGATGCGAGGATAAGATATTACACGTGGAAAATTTACCTTAAATGTCCAAAGAAGAAATTTATTGAGATATATCCAAGCAGATTTTAAAAAGATAAGCTGATAAAAATGCAATATTTCTGAATCTGAACTTCCTCCGGAGTGCTAGAAATGAAGGCAATATCTACTAATTTGTTATAATATATATGATACGAGTATAAAAATAATTATAACTCGTTAAACTCGTAATAAAGCACAGGAAGTTAACGATTTGCTTTTTAACTTCAAATTAAAACCAAGTTCATTCTCAAATGCTTAGAAGCACAATAGTCAAAAGTTCTTCACAACTATGTCAAAATCCACTCTTTTAATTCTGCATTGAAAACAAATTTTTTCATTGAAACAAATTGTTTGATTGAAACGTTTTCAATTTTGATGCAATATACTGTTTTTGTGACCATTTATATAAAAACTAATCGAAATAATATTATTATTTTGCATAGTTTTAATTTCCTTGGGTTTTGTGGGAAATGAAAATTGAACTTTTTGCTGGACACACGGAAAAAATAAGTCATTTAAAATTTACTTGACTGTCAAACACTTTGAGACAGGCCACTATTTGTCGCCATTTTCTTTGACAGTTGAGAACTGTTTCAACTGTCAAAGAAAATGGCGACAAATGGTGGCCCGTCTCAAAGTGTTTGACAGTCAAGTAAATTTTAAATGACTTATTTTTTCCGTGCATGTTCAAACAGAAAATTAAAACTTTATTGTCAACTTTAAAATGTAGATTCTCTCTTGGAGTGGGATTTTTAGGTGGCAAATTAATTTAGCTTTTCGGAGACTAATTAATTAACCAGGTCGAGGTGTTTGTATAGATGTAAACACACAATAGATGTAGTATAGGAATTTCTAACAATTCTGGCATCATGCCATCAATTCAAATTTTATTAAATTTCTCTACTTTTCTTTTGTTTACAAGAATTGTTTGCGTTAAGAAAAATTTGCACTTTTTTTTTAGAACTGCTGATATAAACGTCTCTTGTTCTTTTTAGAAATGATGCATTCTCTGTTTTTGATTTCAATTTTCACATATTTTTGACATAACGAAGATTCATCGATTTTAAACAACCAAAGAGATTATAAACAATCAAAGAGATTTTAGGCAACCAAAAAGATTTTAAACAATTAAAAGAGACTTTAAACATTCAAAAGAGAAATTAAAACAATCAAAAGAGATTTTAAACAATTTAAATGCAAATCAGATAGACAGTAGCTTTTTCAGATCGTTTTTTGCTTAAAGCACAATTTACTTTCTTTATGAATTTTGAAAACAATAAAATTTACATAAGCTCTTTGCAAAGATGAAAAAGGTGTTTATTAAATAAAAATTTTTCTGAAATGTGTAATATTGTGTGAACTAAGTTGAAATGAACAAAGATAATCAATAAAAATGACAAAATAGAAAAATATAACATTGCATTTATAATAACAATAAAAGAAACTCGTTTTTATGCATTTTAACCTTTCGATACATTTTTAACCTCGAGAAAAATAACAAAACTATGTCAAAACTGACGGTAGAATTATTTTCAATTTTTTAAAAAAAAATAAAATAAAATAACAAATAAAAATTTAATATAGAAAATGAATCAATAATAAAGAAGAAAAAATAAACATAAAAAAGCAAGAATAAAATAATTTCAAATCCATATATATAAAATTAACTATTATTATGCATATTACAAATTTATAAAACAAATATTACAAAATGTATAAAGTATATGTATATAAAAATGTATGTTCCCATAAATTCCAATTAAAAAAAAAAAATTGTTATATAAAATAATCTTTCGGACAAAATTTGAATATTAAAAAACTCCATTTGTAGTTACAGAATTTCAAATGCATACAAAAGCTAAAGAACACTTAATAATGTCTATGTAATACAAATTATGTTCTTCAAATGAAAATTATCAACTGATTGTACGTTTAAAAGTTGTATTGTGTGTCTATATATTACAAACTATTTATAGTGCTTCGAATAAATGAAAATTATCAAATGATTGTAGACCATCTTGGCAACTTTTGTTATATATTAATGTTGAGAAGCACGAAGAAAATCTTGTACAAATGATTCTGGAATAAAAAGCTCTCGGTCAATTTATACTACAATTTATGATATCGCGTGAAATTCTGATAACGTTTGACCGAGAATATACCGACCCCCGTTTTCCGTCTTTGTCAAATCAATTTAACTCGCGACAGAATCCTAGTCATCTAAACCTGAAATTCATCAAGCAAATAATTTATTGATTATCGATATAATATTGCATTTCTGATGGTTGTTTCAAAATCCCACGGCTTGACCCACTGAACTTTCGATCAAGGGTGAAACTCAGTACAATCCTCAATTAGTAAAAATATTTTTCACGTCACCTTGTTCCTGCCTCACTTTTTTTTCATATTTTTTCATTTCTTTTTATTCTGCAATTCCCGTTTGCTTTTTAATTACTCAAGTCGTTAAAATTTAAATAAAATTAAATAAATAACGTTACAGTTAAATTTAGAAAAGGTTAATAAAATTAAGGATGCATCGAATTAAATAAGTATAAGGGGCCATTCAATTAAGTATTACGTAAGCATATTTTCATTGGCTTTTGACTCCCCCCCCCTCCCTCCTATGCAAACATTTTCTAATAGGAAAAAAATGAATTTTTCATAGACCGTAAGCAATGTAGACCCCCACCCTCTAGATGCTTACGTAATACTTGAATGACCCCTAATTAAAAGTTATATTCGAAAATGTATTATTTATAAAATCAAAATCGCATAAATAATAATTTTGTAATTAAAATAATGGAAATTTATTATTAATAATAATAATTAATGTTTATATTAATATTGGTCTTAAAAGTTCAATGAACGTTATAAATAAATAAAGTTGATTTATGCGACCTAATACGGATTAATTTTGTTTAATGGTGGATTAATTTGGTCACAGTTACTAATATTAGGAAAAATTAATTAGAAACGAAATAATTTAAATGATAAATTGGGTAAAATTTAATTCAAATTTAATGTGATTAAAAGTAATGAATATTTTATTCATATTTAGAGAGGAGAAAGTATTCTTTAAATGTAAAAATAAAAAGTTGAACAAGAAATAAAATAGAGAAAAAATGCATTTTTTATGCTGCATGAATTCATTAATTTCAAACTTGAATTCTTAATGAAAATCGTGGTTGGCCGTGGCACTGAATTTTATAAATAGAAAACAAAACAGAGACGAATTTTCAGAAGATTCAAGACTATCACCTTTAATCTTTATAAATATTTCAATTAAGACACCAGTTCTGATTAAAGTATGAAATTATTTTTAAATTTTGGAATTTCATTTCTCATTTTAAAAAAATGTATATTATATTTTTATATTCATATAAAATTGTTTATTATATATATATATATAATTATAGTCATAATTTATATATTGTACATATTCCACATTTATGCTCAACAATGAGTCTGAATTATCATAAATGTTTCAAAAATGATATGGGAAATATGATGCTAAATTATAAAATGTAAAGTATAAAAGTGTATGTGAAAGTAAATTAAAAACTAAATATAGTAGTTTTAGTACACCTAGTTAAATTTAAAAAAAAATAGTGTAAAATATCTTTCTAACATTATTTAAAAGAAATATATTTGCCCAAATTTATGCAAGTGATAAATAATGATTAATTCAACGCTTATTACTCTTATCATAATTTCGTAATTAGTAATAAGCTATGTAAAAATAAAACACACGAGAAGTCAGACGGTAAGTCTAATGTAATTAAGCGAATATTTCAGATTTAATAAAGAAGACACTAACAATGTACTTAAAAAATGCGATAAAATCACGATGAATTATAATTAAATGTCAATTTGAAATTCTTTCATTTAGAAAATTTACTTCAGACACCGTTTTTATCACACTATAAAAACAAATAAAAAAAATCCGTGAAGATACACATTATTCTTTTTAAACAAATATAAATATTAAAGCAAAGACAATTTAAAGTTTTTTATTAATTTATTATTGATTCTTATATTTATTTATTATTTTTCTTATTTTTATTTATTATTTTCCTTATTTTTCTATTTATTTCTTATTTTTATTCTAAAGAGTAAATTTTCTTTAAAATTCGTAAAAATTGCATACAATCTAGACTGACACGTGTATAACTTCCACACGGGTTTCTTTGTATAGATGTTTTTAAAAATGTTTCAGTGTTAATAACACAATTTTTAATAAATGGCGTTTCTTGGAAATTAGATTGAAAAATTTCACACGACTAGCACTATCGATATTGCACAATCATTTACTAATTAATACTCATGTAAAAAATATTTATACGAAATTTAGTATCATGTATAAGAAGCACGTATTCATATCATGATACTAAATTTATTATACTATGTATTGTATACGAAAATTCTTATACATGTATATGAAATTTAATAAAATTACTTTAGAGTTCAATATATATATGTATTTATGTAGTAGGTATATATTTATTTATATATAGATTTAAGTCCGTTACCTTTAAATTTTTAGGAAAAAAATTTAAAATGTTTAAATATAATACTTTTTAAATAAAAGAATATTAATTTATTCCTACATTATTAAAAAAAATTTTTATATACAATTTGTTTTAATAATGTTCATACATTATTAAAAAGAACCAACTATTTTTTACATATTCAATTTAACGATAAAGTCACTTCAAAGGATTCTTTGAAAATGTATAATATTATTGCACATTGCTATGAAAATCATGTACAATAACAAAATACAATGTAATTAAAGAATAAAGTAAAATTAAAACAAAGACATATGAAAGCCTTTTGAATATAAAGAAGATTATATCGAATAAGAAAAACGAGATAGCACGTGCCTTATCAGTTAACTCAAGTGAATTATTAAACTTAAAAATATAGAATAAAAACGTTTATCTTGCAAAAGTACAATGACCAACCCAGCTTTAGTCTTCCGTTATCCACCATATTCAATCGGTCAAGGAGATTTTTCTCTGTCGGGAAACAAAATAGTCTCAATTGAGTCTGATGTTCTTATAATCATTGAAAACACTTTCACTTTTACTCCCAAATAAATAATTATCAAAACAATTGGAAACACAGCACGAAAAGTTCACACAAAATTTGTTTCTTCACTCAAATGTTTCCTTTTTCTTTTTCTTTTTACAACTATTTGCTTAAAAGGAAGACAAATCCTTTGGCGCCACTTTCAAGTTTTTAAAGTTGTTTTTTTATTGGTTAAAGTGGTAACACTGTTGAGCGGACACTTTAAAATTAGCAGCAACTTGGCGGTACAAGAATCAATCGCTATGAACTTGATTCACTGGCGTCGAGGTTACAAGATTTCTTTTCCTTCTTTTTTCACTTGAAACAAAGTTTCATCAAGCGACGCTGCACTGTTTTTTATTTCTAAAATAGCAGCTCGTAAATTAAAAAATAGCCAATTCAAAATTTCACATTTCACTGTAAAAATTTCAATTTAAATCTTTAATTAATTTCGTCAAGTTGTAAATTAACTTCTTTGACTCGCTAGACTCGAGGGAAGTTTAAACCTTTTTCTATATATTTTCTTCGACTATTTTTTTTCTAGATATTTCATCAACTATACTTTTTCTAGATATTTCTTCAACTATTTTTTTCCTTTTCTAAATATTTCTCCAACTATTTCTTTCTTTTTCTGCAGATATTTTTTCAACTATTTCTTTCTTTTTCTGCAGATATTTTTTCAACTATTTTTTTTCTTTTTCTATAGATATTTCTTCAACTATTTTTCTAGATAATATATTTCTTCGACTACTTTTCTTTTTCTCCTAAAATTCTGTGGAATTCGATAATCTATGTTTAGATTTCATTATTATCTGTCAATGTTTCATTATTGTTATCTATTATTTGCTTTCATAATTGTTTTTATTTTTTTCCAAAATTGTTCAATTAATATTTTAAGACATTTTTTAATATTGTGTCATTATGGTATAACATCGTTTTAAGAATTGTAACGTATAATTATTAGAAAAGTTATAACATTATGTTATTAGATATATGTTATTATGTAATGCATTAGATATATTATAACATTGTTTTATTTATTTAAATAAAAATACAAGAATTATTAAATATCTTATAACATTGAATTTTTAGATTGCTTATAACATTGAATTATTAGATGTGTTATAACATTGAATTATTAGATGTATTATAACATTGAATTATTAGATGCGTCATAACATTAAATTATTATAGATGTGTTATAACATTATGTTGTCAAATATGTTATAGAATTTTATTATCAGATGTTATTTTATTAATATTAATTATGAATAGTCGATGCCTTTTAGCTTTAAACAAGCTTCCGGTACATTCCATTTATTACACAAATTACAATTTCAATTAGTAATTAAAATATTCAAAAGTTCAAAATAGAAAAATTCACTAAAATTAACAATATCATCAGATATGTTATAATATTATATAACTACATATACAAATAACATTATTAAGTATACTGTAAAATTTATTTCTCAAACGTTTTAGGTTTTTTACGGTTCTATAGAACCCATTTTCATATTATGAGAATATAAAACTATTATAATATATGCTTTCTCTTTATACAATAAGAAATCAATGTTCTATAACACAACCTATTATAACACAATATTATCAAACTCGAAAATTATTTCAATTAATTATTATTAAATTTCACTTACAATTTAATAATAATCTATACTACAGATATTTTTGCATCATTATAATAACATTCATTATAAAATCACATCTCCAATTACTGTCTATCTTTTCAATTTTCCGTAAAAAGAACTCAAAATACCCGAAAAATCTCTCTTCTTTCTATACATAAAAAATCGAATCCAAAACCGAATCTGTATACAAAATTGAATCTGTTTCCAAAATTAAATCTGTTACCAAAGATGAATCTGTTTCCAAAAATGAGTCTGTTTCCAACAATGAATGCTTCCAAAAATGAGACTGTTTCCAAAAATGAATTTTTTCATGAAAACAAATCTAAGATTGAAAGTTGTGAATTTGCGGTTTGCAGTGAGTCGATATGGAGGATTAATAATGTTGCACTATTTTTTGAATATTTACACTGTCAACGACATAAAGAAGTGCACGATACGATAGTCGCGTTAATACTGATAGACGAGCAGAGTTCTCGCGAGTGAATACGACGAGATATAAATTCTCTAGCACAGCCAGTGAATGCTGACGATTTTATTGTAGGTGATTTTCAGAGTCAAAATGTCCAATATAAGAATAAATAATCAAAATAATAAGAAAGAGGTTGCACTCAGTGCAGACAGATATTTCAGAATCCTAAAAAAAAAAAGTTCCGAGAACGATAATTTCACGAAAGCGCATCTCATTGGAATAGTGAAAGTTACAAAATCATTCTCTTGCTGCATTTTATTCATCTTTTATACTATAAACGTTAATCAGCTGTGATAAGAATGATGCAGAGCAAGTCATCAAATGTTTGTAATTAATGAAAATGTCATATACCTTTGTGCGTCAGACAATTTTTATGAATTATTCTTCTCTCGATTTTTCTTCAGTTTTATGACTGTTATAGTTAAGTATAATTGAGAATTTATCAATCGGCTATTTTCAATAATTAAACAAAAAAATCGTCCACCCTGAGTCAAATATTATTATTATTATTATTATTATTATTATTATCATTATTGTTATTACTATTATTATTATTTATTTATTTATTCAATTCAAAATGTATGGTCTCTCGACCTTTTACATAACAACCCATATTCCTTCCCTTACAAAAATAAACGATACAATTATTATTATTATTATTATTATTATTATCATTATTATCATTATTATTATTATCCTAAAAAATGAAATGATTTGAGATAATACATCAATGAAGCTGAAGTTCGCAACATTTTTTGTCTTTTACGAAAATATAAAAAGAAATTTTTGCTATTTGTACATACTTTTAAAATATTTCTATGTAACTCCCAAAGATTGTATTTGGCCTTATCTTTTTTATAAAGTTTGGATTTCTTTGAATTTCATTATTGTTATAGTTAAAATTACAAGTTAAAAAATATCTAAGTTTTTTAAGGGAAACTAGGATTGCGAGCGCTTTGGAAAATTGAATATGAGAATTTCCAGAAAGTCTACATATTAAAGATTCTATAAAGTACTTTAAAGTTATTGACCTATAAAGGATTTTAAGTCTATTTAAAATGATTTAAAAGAATTTCAAAAATGATGTTACATTCTTTTATAGAAAAGAAAACTTGAGAAATAAAATCTTACGAAATATAATTTCTAACTCTAACTGAAAAATCGTTCAATATTATAGATAAAAATTTATAATAAATTATATCATTAATTTTCATAAAAAATTTAAATACATACATACATTTTTATCCGTCTCATTCACATAATATGTGAATGAGACGGATAAAAAAGAATTTAAAAATAAAATTTACTCGAGAGGAAATCGAAAAAATAAGGTGATCTGAATAGCACTGACGCAAGATAACATATGAATTAAGTAGTCTTTTATTCGATTCTATCATGGGCTTGATAAAGATCAACAAAAGTACCTCATCTATTTTTTTAAGTGATCTTTTTACGTTTCCGGACTTCTTTATCAACTTTGTTTTCTAGAGTTGAAAAACAGATGCCACATATTTTCACGCGAATTCATTGTACACTTTTGTCAACATGTGCTGCGAATTTCAAAAAAACGGCTCTTTTAATTAAAAATTCTTGAAATCAATAAAACTAAAAAATAATGAATAAAACTTTCTTTATGAGAAAGAAGTTTAATATAAAATTACAGTGATAAATAACAAAAATAAAGTAAACCAAAACCATTTTAAAAATAGATTAAAAAATTAAAATTGAAATAAACATTTACCTTTTTAATAATTTGTACTTTAGTTTTTAAAGTTTTATTATTTAATGGTAAATATTTACCATCAAATCATCCAAATGAACAAAATTTCCGCAGTTAAGATTTACTCTTCTTTTTCTGTTTGACTTTATTTTTGTTGCAATTAAATTTATGAATTAAATGAATAAATGAATTAACTTTAAATAAAAAAAATTAGTATACTTTATCAGCAACTTAAATTAAAATCTTATTTTATAGAAAAAAAAAATATTTTTCAAATATTTACCATTTTGCAGAGGTAATAAAGGTTGTTTTTTACAGTTGTAGATTACGACCTTTTAAACATTTTATAGTTTTAAACAATTGTTCAAGTAATTAAACTAAATGAAAAACTATTATACTCACAATTTTTGAATATTTGAATATATATTTGGAATATATAGGTATTTTATTAAATAACAAATACTAATAATTTAGCTAATAATTTATTTAAATTTATTATTAAAATAATTATATTTAATTTAAAGTAATAGCTAATAATTTAGTGTAAACTTTTTATTTACTTTACAAATCATTATTTAATTTTTTTCAAACTATTATTTTTAAATATTTAAAGGTATACAAATTACGAATAATAGTTAATATTCAAATATAATCTTAAAGACAAGAGGTCTTCTCTAAAACTCTATAGTTACACGTTTTTTTTATTACTGTCACTTTCTCAACGTGCTTTTGTATAATTAGCAATTACCGTGAAACAATTTGAAATTGTTTAGTGATAAGATACGCCGAGAAAAAAGATGTGCCAATTTTAAAAACATTTTTTTGATATACTATAATTTTTCAAGATATCAACAGCTTAGGTATTTTTTAATTATAACTAATAAATCTCAACTCTTAAAAAAGTCAATAAGAGCGCATTTATTTTTAAACCACCTTAAGAATTTTCCACGTTATTATAAGAATAACACACCACTGAATTTAAATATCTGAGAAACTCTAGTACAAATTCGATTTGTTCCTGGAAACAAATTTTAAATATAAAAATAATATATACCAAGTTTTTAAATCACGTTTCGTGACTAAGTTCATAAACAAAAATTTAACTGAAAAAGCGTACAGTAAATTTTAATGTTGATAAAAGATTATTGCAACACAATAAAGCGCTAATAATTAATTTCAATGCCAATTTAAACAACAAAATCATTGAAGAAGCAAAATTATTTAAAAAGAAATGAGAAAATACATAAAAAGAGTCACGATTTATAAATGATAAAGTTGATAAACAAAAAATGAAAATTATTAAAAAAAATGCAGAAGATAAATATAATTATAAAGGTAAAATAAAAATAAATAATAAAGTAATAATCAATTTCCACAAAAAGAAAAAAATGACAAAAAAATCTTTCAAGCGAAACTTGGCAAAAAATAAAAATCCAATAGACTGACGGAATCAGCTGATGATTCTTAGAGTCGCAATGGTTCTTATCGATCGCGTGGGAAACATTTTTCATTATACCGGTTCCTTGTTCTTTATCTTTAAAAACTTTGCGAATTTTAATAATTAAATTAACACTTACCACAAGGTCTAAGTATTGAACAGGTGCTAAAAAACTGCCACGCACTGCATGGTAAATGTCGCGAAAAAATTACAGACCGCTATCACAAAATCAACTGATTGAAATATAAAAAAAGACGTGTTGGAGTGATAATAAGGAAGTGAAGTGAATCCAAATAAATTTTTCGGTCACGCGAATCAGCAAACGCCGTCGTAGCCTTCGCCTGGGAGTGCAACTTTAATTAGATCGACAGTACTCGAGAGGTCAATTAAGACTTAGTTAGGGTCAATTCAAAACTCTTTTCAACGTGACTGTCAAAATTACCACTTGCCAGGTAAAAATTTGAGCATTTGTTTTGACTTTGGTCGCGAAGAAATAAATTCTTTTCTTTATCTCAGGTGCTGCCACTGAATGTTAACTAAATTCTAGAATTTAGAAGATGGACGTTGAGGACTATGCGCAAAGAATCAGGCGTGTTTTGATCAAAACGAGGGTGAATTTACACTTTTACAATTTTCTGCTGTAAAATGCGCATGCGTCTTTCCGCAACCCTCATGTCGTCTGCTTCATGCGGTTAAGCAGTCAAGGACGTCATTTTTCGGGTTTCTTCTCCATTTTTTATCTCTTTTTAAATTCCCTCTCAGTTTCATTATTTTCAATCAATTTTTCCTTTCCACATTTCTTCACGTCTCTATTTACTATTCACTTTCACATCTATCTGACAATTGTCCAATTGTCAATAATAAAAAAAAATAATAATAAAAAAGCTTTTTTAAAACAAATTAACAGAGTGTAAAAATCTAATGTTTGGTACAAATAGAAATGAACAAAAAACAAAATAATAAAAACATGTAACAAAAAATAAAAATAAATCTGGAAAATAAAGTTAAAAAAAGAAAATTTAAAAAAGAAACGGGAAGTTGAATTTTGAGAATTTTATTTTAGACACATATTTTTAAATAATATTGCTATTAAATAATAAAATTTTCTATTATTAGCACTGTAGATTGAAAATTGGAGAAAATTCAAGTTTAAAAAATTGAGCAAAGTACGATACTGCTAAAAGATTCTTGAGACCAGAAATTATTTTGGCTTCTTTCCAAACAACCCTCACCATTTTACACTTTGACGCAATTTTTCAACGTAAAGTAAAAACAATTAAAATCTGGTTACAAGTAACATGAAAAGCTCCTTTCGAGTCTTACTTTATAATTAAAAGCAACATTTAAAATACTTGTCAATTTTCTTCAAATAAATACAAATTCAACAAAACATTTTCTTTTAAAATAACTGAAAAAAAAATAAGACAAAAAATAAGAAAAAACGATAAATATATGTAAAACCCTAGAAGTTCATGCTCTGAATTAAATTATTTTTAAAAATTCAAAAATTGGAGCCAATGAAATGTAAACGACCGAAGATAAAGTAGTTTTCCATTTTACCGACAAGCAGCGCCACCTGTTATTGAACTAAGAAACTACTTAGTGAGAACATACGTCAAAGCGTTCTATGGCGTGGATTTTTGTTTGTTAAGTAGAAAATGGAGAAAATAATGATTTTATTTAATTAAAAGTTGAGAGTGCAATGTCGGACGAGTCGGAGTTCGAGGCAGAACCAGCAGAATTTGATATTTATAAGACAAAATACCAACTTCTTCTCGATAGATGCGAGACTTTACAGCAGGTTTGATTAATTTGTCAGAAATTACTAAAATATACGTTTTTTATCAAGAAATTCGCATGATATAATTCATCTCGTATTATAGGATAACGAAAGGCTCGTTTATCGTATTCATCGAGTAAGAAAACTTCTCAAAAGAACAAGGAAAGAAAAAAAGTAAGATTATAGGTTATGTTTATTCTGTGTACCAAGTTCCAATTCGTTCATAAACAAATGTTTATTTAGTCATTTCTTAAATAATCAGACTTAAAATCATTAAAAAATTTTATGTATTGTAAAATATATGTGTAAATTTATATAATTTTATTATTATTCAATTCAGTCTTCTATTGAATTTAAAATTTATTAATACGTATATTTATTAGTATGCATGATTGACTTTTTACATTTAAATTTATTAAAATTTATCCACTCGTGGATTTTTCATATCAACATACTTTAGAGTATCATTTAATGTTTAAAAATCCAATTTTGTAAGAATGACTAAATTTCAAAGTTTACTTCAATTAAAATTTTCAATAAAAAATGTATTTCAAATCAATTTCAATCAAAACAATAACAGTACTTATTGCATTTTTAAAAAAGATTTTTAATTAATCGCCTGGATCAACATGGGGACATGTGGAGAGAAGCACCCATGGGTGTTCTTGAGGAAAATGCACCAAAACAAGAAAAGGCCTCTAAATCTAGTGTTAACCACACCAAGGAAGAAAAACCGAAGAAAAGTACGAAAAGAAAAGGAACAAAAGCAGATCCCAATGCACCTAAGAAACCTGCGAATCCTTTTTTCCAATTCTGTCAAGAGCAAAGACGATTAGCTGGAGAACCAGAACCTAACAAACAAGAACTAACTAGACAATTAGCAACGACTTGGAAGTCACTTAGCTCTGATGACAAAAAGGTAAATCCAATCTATAGAATTAACGATTAATGAGTTATTAATCAATGACAAAATTAGGGGTAAGCAATGGAAGAATTGAAAAAAGACAATTATAACAAAAATATTTATAAAATCCTGAGATTTCCTGCTTTTCCAGAATTACAAAAACTCTAAAGTTTTATGCATTAATATTTGATTCATAATATTTAATACAATATTTAATATAATTAGATAAATAATGATTAATATAAACTAATATTTAAGACATTTATTAACAGATTTTAAAATCACCCTAAAGTTTTAGTAAGTAAAATAATATTTTTAAACAAATTTGAAAAAAAATTACCAATAATATTTAAATAAAAATATTCTGTTAAGTTTTCTTAACTCAACAGAAAATTCTTTATTCATTTGAGCGTCCAGAACTTTATATTAATAATTTTAAAGCATTAAAATTAGATAAAAATCTTTTAAAAAAAAAATAAATAGTAGATTTACACAGATATTAACCTTGTATTAATTGACCAATTGCCTAAAGTTGAAAATATTAATTTTTTTCAGGTCTATTACGACATGTATGAAAGATCAAAAGAAAAATACGTTGCTGAGATGCAAATTTATAACAAAAAATCAGAAGACACGACGACTGAAATGTCTCTAAATGTAACTTAATACACTTAGTATTATTATTTATTGAGAAAAGAAAAATATAAAATGTTTGTTAAAAGTTGTAATTACTTGAAAATGGAATGCCAACGTATCCCTTTGTGAAATTAGGCATTGATGACCAAATGCCACGAAATACGTTTCAGTCAATGTTTCGCGAATTCTTCAATTTACAAGTTTTTTGCATTCTGTCTTAATAGAAATTTTTGCATGCTGAGACGTGCAATAAACTTTTCCTCGTGACGTTCATGAAATTCTGCAAACAAATTGGCATCTGATACTTTTGATGAAAAATTATAATTTCTTTGACTTTGGACTTTTCGAAAGATAATTGGATACGTTTACTCTGTTTGTAGTTGTTGTGCCTGAAAAGTCACCATTCTTTTTAATTTTATCTAATTTAAAAAGCTGGTTCCTTTTAAGTTCCTTTTTGCTTCCTCGAGAAGAAGCTTTGTTTCACGTTACAAAAGTTTTTCCATTCTTTAAATTAGAATTATCTTTCTTTTTGACATTACGTGTTTTAGTTTTTATTCAACGGGGATTCAATTAATTATTACGTTAATTCCCTACAGAGTAGTCTATACTTTTATTGATTAAAAACAGAAGAAACCTTTATCATGCTTTTTTAAACAAATTTTGTTTATTTTCAAGAGTATTTTTTAAATATGACTAAAACTTGGTGGAAAATTCGACCATGTAAAATAAAATGAAATTTTCCAATAGAGTTTAAAATTAAAAACCTAGAGGAATAAAAGATGATTATGCCAATCTTTTCCTGGCTGTGGCATTTTAATCGAATGGAGTGAATGATGATGGGTGGTTAAAAGTTTGGTTAAATAAAATTATTATTGAATAATTATTAAAAATCAGAGGACACGCCGACTGAAATGTAACTTAATGTACAAATAATTTGTAAATACGTAATAATTAAATTGTGTTTATATATAAGTCATTGGAATTATTTAATACAAACCTTGAATATAAACATACAAATTTGAAAAAATATGAAATTTTAAGCTAATGGAAAGAATATAATTACAGTAACATGGTCTAAGCTTTAAAACTGTCCTTCTCTTTACGGATGGCAGCCATTGTTTTAATGGGATCAGTTTCCTTGACATGTTGCATCACACTCGGTTCATGCACTCTCATAAATGGATTTGTCAGCTTCTCCTCAGAAATAGAACTCGGAACAGTTGGAATTTTGTTCTTACGCATATTGCAAACTTTTTCAATCTTCTCTTTTATCGCATCATTTTCTGGCTCAACATGCTGGCCGAATTTCAAATTTGCAGCCGTGTATTCGTGGCCGCAATAAACTTTCTAAAAAACAAGAGGGAAATTAATTTCAAAGAATAAAATAAACTTAAAATAAATACATAGTCAAAATATTTAAATATCTTCCTCTAGAAAAAGTAGAATATAATAAATAGAATAATATAATAAAATAATAATATAATAGAAAAAGAAGAAGAAAATACTTCCTTTATACAAGGAAGTAAAAAGTACTTGAGGTATTTAAACAAGTTAAAATAAAAATAATAAAACATTAAAATACAGAAGGATAAAATAGTCAAGTTTTCAAACACTAAATAAAAAAGAAATTTCAATTGAAATGAAAATGTAAAAAAATTAATTTCAATTAAATAATTACAGTAATTGAAGTTACAGTTATCAAAATAAAGATAATTACAGTTTCTTCGGGTAAAGTGCCCAAAACTTCAATGAGAGCTTTATGCATTTGTTCTGCAGTTCCTTCAAAAAATCTTCCGCAACCACCTGCGAATAACGTGTCCCCTGAAAATTGATTAGGATTAATAATCAATAGATTAGGATTAATAATCCATATATTAAAATTAATAATCTATAGATTAAGATTAATAAATCAATTAATTAATTTATGTAAACCGTAAATTTATTTTTTGTCATTAATTTAATTTATCCAAAGTTGATAGAATTTGTACCAGTGAAAACTGCTGGAACATCTCCGTCTCCAGTTACATAATAACAAATGTGTCCACTCGTATGACAAGGAGTCAAAAGACAGTTTATATTCAAACTCCCGACAGCAATTTTGTCACCATGTGTCACTTTGTTTGTCAAAGCTCCGATTCTGTCTTCACCTCCATAAACTTGAAGATTGCTGACCATTTTACATAATTTTTCATTTCCACCAGCATGATCCCAATGATGGTGGGTGGTTAAAACTTTCGTTAAATTGACACTGTGTTCTTTCACTGCTGACACAACTGCATCAGGATCAACAGGATCTACAATTGCCGCTTCCTTTGATGCCTCATCAATTATCTGTGAATTTTTTAATTTAATTACAAACGAGGTTTTTGTAATATATCAATTGTATTCATTCAAATTATGTATATCAATTGTATTTTGATTTCATCAGACATAAACAATTAGAGCAAATCATTTCGTATGAAAAACCCGTGGAAACTAGTGGTAAATTATGTTCATTTATGAACATTTTGCTTCCTCATAGATTCAATTGTTATTACCTCTATCAATTTTTTGTAAAATATATACTTTACATAGCTCAATCGATTCGTTTTTCAATGCAGAAGATTTTTGCCAAAGGAACTATTGCTAAAAAATAA
>WNHD01001090.1:0-21612 GCA_011057455.1 Ganaspis sp. Gsp50
TTTTACCAAAAATATCAGTTTCCTTTCTGCCTGTCCCCTTAGTTCTAAAGTTTATTCTTTAGTAGATAAAACAGGCAATAAATAAATAAATTAATGTGACGATTGTTCTTACATGTCTCTTCTGGACGTAACAAGAGATAGAAAAAAGAAAGAAGAGATAGAAAAAAGGTAGAAGAGATAGAAAAAAGATAGAAGAGATAGAAAAAAATTAGAAGAGATAGAAAAAAGATAGAAAAGATAGAAGAGATTATAAAAAAGATTAAAACAAGTAGGGGGCGTTAGGGAAGAAAAATTTACTGAATTAGATGGGAATGCGGAGTGTAGAACTGATACTACAAGTTAATGAAAGTAGAAGCAATTAGAATGAGTCGTATGGTATAACTCTCTGGAGTGAGCATGTTGAGTGTTGTAAAAAAGATTGTTTATATCTTCAAACTGACTGAGATTGGCAACACCCACAGTGAGCTAGCTTTCACATTTTCTATGTGGGACTAAGATCCTAAGTTGTGAGATTTAAGTGCATCGGTGAGGATATCTTACGAGGCTCTATTTACGCAACCGATGGTACTGATTAGCAAGTCCTTCTCGTTGGGTGTATGTCTTCCCTCAGTGATCTGTTTGACGAGGTTAGGATCGTGGGAGCCAATCACCGTTTCACTTTGTAGGAACTTTGCCACCGTTTGAATACTTCCCTTTTAGACAGGATATCAAGATTGCTGCTAAAACGTTTAACCTTTTTAAAACCAATCTCCGCTAACTTTTACCCATTTTACAACAAATCTTCGCCAACGTTTACCCTTTTTAAAACAAATCTGTGCTAAAATCCTTTTTGTTCTTCGACATTACAACGTGCAAAATTATTAAAAATTTTAAAAATGTTTTAAAAATCTTTCACAATTTTAAAGATGTTTCAGAATTTTAAAGATGTTTTTGAGTAGGGTCACATGAAAAGGAAAAGGATAACTAGTACTTTTCCTTAAAATTTAAATTCACGACCCTCTTGGTAGTTGCTTCTGTTGGGTTAATTTGGACAAACTGATTATGCGGAACGGTAGCAAGTGGAGAAAAACTTTTACAAAGTGTTGAAGTGTAATCTTATCTTCTGAATCGAATGATACAATTCTAGAGATAGAGGACAGGGTGTTCTCATGGAAGCGATGGGAATCTTGCGATGGATATCCAGTTGGTAGCTCGCAGGTGTGTCGATTGGTCGAATGTCTCTTAACGGAGGCAGAACACTTCTAGCGCCTATCTTCGAAGAAACGGCCCATTATCGCTATTAGTGTAATAGATATACTGACGCGGCCCTAGGTTGGACGCCCTCCTCAGTAAACTCGATTTTACCGTTCATCTCACGGCGCCGCGACCTTAAGATAATTTCAACCTACCATCTTAGATCATTAAACACATGCCAGATCTTCAAGACTTCCGAACGTGTTGGATCACTCGATAATTAGAGATTATTCAATGAGAGATTATTATCAATTGGACACTATCGACCATTATTTCTTTAAATTAAATGTTCCTTTAAATCCATTATTCCTTTAAATCCACTCTTCCTTTAAATCCACTATTCCTTTAAATCATTTCTTCAAATCCATTATTTCATGATTCAAAAGTGATTGGAAAGGTACTTTCCGGATGAAAGACACTCTTGTCAATCAAGATATAACCGTGGATAACTCAATTACCAAAATCACTCTTTCTTTCGTCTTGGAGGAAACACGATTTCACGCCTTGATGCTTGTTAGTCCGGAAACAGTCATTTTTGAAGCATGACAAGTTTTCTAAATTTCTTGCAGAACCAATCACCCGCAAACAAAATTGCATCACGCGATTCTCAACTCGCGGAAATCTTTACTTATCAATAGAAAAAAAATCTACACGAAACGGTATTAATCGTTTCTTAGATGTAACAGTTATCTTCCTGTTATTATTACAGAATGTTGCATTTTTCAATAATTATTGTGAACGTTAACTTTTAAGGGTTTTCCTAACGGTTCATTTAATTTTTCAGGTCATAAAGGTTCGGATTTCAAAGATCGTCAGGTGTAAGTTTTCTGCAATCTTAAAGAAAGATTAAAGACTGTCGACTGTCCTACCTCAGCTTGACAACAAACCGACAGAACTGGTACATTATACGTAATTAATAATTACGAAATTAAAGAATGAAGAATTGAAGAATTATGAAGAATTGAAATGAAGAATTAATTTTGCAAATTAAATAAAAAAGTATCTGGCGCCCATTCTTTGCTTCCTTTCATCTGATCAGCATCATAATTCTACAATCAATTTCACTAAACGCACTTTGGAAGAACAAAAAGCTTATAACGTGCTCTTTGTAACTTAAATTGAATTGTCAATAGCGTGAATTTAGCGTGAATTGTTTTACACGCTAAAATCAAAATGCACAAAATTCTCTCCTTCAAATTTAACCAAGATTCTCAGGGGATGGCTCCGTCGAGAAAAAAACCTACGAAGACGACGAAGGTTCGAGACAAAGTTCGCTTCCTCTGAGACTCAAAATATACTCACATTCACAGCAACTGTAGACCCTGTTGATCGAGTCGACGACGACAAACGGCGACGGAGATCCTCAGGGTTCGAAAAAATCATTAAATAAACTCTTTCTCTTTATTTTACTCCCCAAAAATGTACACTCAAATTACACCAAAATCACGGCACGACCACACACGGTCGGAAAACTATCGACTCGATTCACAGTCAAAAGGGCAAGAGAGATCAAAAGCAAGAGAGCGGAAAATGGCAGGTCCTCCGAATATTAATTAGTCCGCAAAGATCCTCCCTCCAACGCGTCTCATTCCTCTCGCTCACTCCTCTCAGGCTGGCCTCTCTCGTTGTCTCCGTCACTCCTGCAGGAAGGCTACCTGTAACAGAAAACTCGGAAACTCCCGTTGACCTTCGTACAACCCCGGAAACGACATTGAGCAATGACCCAAATCTGCGCTAATTGTCAGGAAAGAAACCCCTTCCATCCAAGATACGCTGAACGAATATTCATCCACAATCGAAAGAAAGAATCAATGCCAGGGCCGTGTTCTCGCCGGGCCTCTCCCCGAAGGAATAATAAATGATAAAAACTTAACTCAAAGGGAAAGAGAGAATTGTGCTCAAGTGACGATTCACTTCGTCACAAGCTCTTTTTGTTTCCGAGGTTCCAGAAACCAGATTTTTAAGATCCGCCAAGATTGTTGCGAAACGAAAATTGTTAGTGGGCGTTTGAACCACTTTTTTGTTCTTTCAATTCGTTAGTGTGTTTACGACTAGATTAGTTGTTAATGGTCTCAGTTGGCATGGTCTGGAGGGTGAAGTCGTTAAGCTTATTACGCGAAAGCTTTATGCTAATGTTTCTCGGAGGTTTGTTTTATGCATGCCATTCACGTAGGTGTTATAGGCACAATATTTGCAAACCTTGTAATAAGCAGGAGAATACGCGAACGCGAAAATTATGGCTAGCTTCGTTAAACCAAAGCCCTTAGACACGCCTAGTGCTTTCATTTTTAGAGCAAAATAATTACCTCTCGGGTCGCAAAATTTTAATTTATGTGGCCAATAATTCCCCTATTCTTCGTTATCAACTGATAGTTCCGTTCTAAAATCACTGTTCTAAAATCACTGTTCTAAAATCACTGTTCTAAAATCACTGTTCTAAAATCATTGTCCTAAAATCACTGTTCTACAATCACTGTTCTAAAATCATTACTTGATTTAATGTTCAGATTCTTGGACTGGATAGATCAGATTGGAGAAAGAGGAATAGAAAGAGAGAGAAAGAGAAAGACGGGAGGGAAAAAGAGGGGTAACAAGATATGATAACGGAGAGCGAAGAGCGAAGAGGGCGAAGATCATACGTCCTACGTTCAAGAACACGTCCTCCTCGAGCACCTACGGAGACAATTACAGAACCCCATATACGTACATCCTTGAAGTTCATCCCGTGTAGGCGGAATGACCGGAAAAATTACAAAAGAACTAACAGCTCTTTAGAGAGAAGATTGTGTTTTGCTATTGTAACTCATTAGAGTTGTTTCTTGTAATAGTACATTGCGTCATCAGAATCAATCGATTAGTAATGATCATCATTCCTAGAAGTGGCAATCGAATTTCCGCCATTTCATCCTCACTACCTGTTTTCAGCTCAGAAGAATTCGTCCTCTAATACCTCCAGTCATCGACATTTTCCCAACACTCGATTCTAGGAATCCAGATTAAACTTTATGAAAATTGTTTTGAAATTTTGATCGTTTAAAACCAATGGAAATTGTTTTCCTTAAAAATGGCTCTTCTTAAAAAAGGTTTTTTCGAGGGTTCTTTTTAAAAAGGGTTCGTTTACGATAAAGCTGCTCAAAGTTCAATTTTAATAAAGCCGGTAGAGAATTGAAACAATTTGAGATAAGGTTTCTCATTATGGGAGCATATGAGAACTGAGGCAGTTGTCGAATCGTGCGATCTGGCCACGAAGTGGCTGACTCTATCGAAGAAACGTCTCTTCATTAGTTTGATGCAAAGAATTGGCATGGTATCGGACCGGTGCCGATGTAACCTTCAATTACGTCAGTCAAGTTCAATCGATGGGTTTTCCTGAGCCTCGGTTTAACGAACCGTTTACGGGGCAAGGGAACCCAATCGTGATGGAAGGAGCTTAACAGTAGCCAGCTGCAACGCCATCAGTGAGCCTTTAACTCTAACAGTCCAACTGGTACCGATGCTCTTCCTCTCTATCCGGGATCAGACGGCAGGAAGAAGCTAACAGTACTCACTCTGCCCGTATAAATCTCAAGAGTGCGAGCAAATTGTCCGGCCTGAAAATAGAACAACGGGAGAGAAACAAGCAATAAAAAGAACCACAGCTAACAGGAAACGTTGTAGGTTCCTAGCTATCTTCCATCCTACACTCCATTTACTGCCTCACTCCTAGTCTCACTTGTATTCTTTCCATTCGAATTATTCTAGGCGCTTCATTAAACTTCGAAATCCCTTCTCGGTCTCTTGAACGTCTTGTTCGAAACAAATGAAACGGGATGAAATAATCTGGATGGGATAATCGGGATGAGGTAATCGGTAAGAAATCGGGATGAAGTAATCGAAAAATTCTGCTCCTGGGTTTTGAAGATGAAAGCAAAATGTTGAAGAATAACCTCTTCCAATGATGTTTAGAGCCAGAATGTACTGATTACGATTCATCTTTAAAAAAAAGTCCCTTTTAGATTCTTCTTCCGAGTTGTGAAGAAAAATGTTGAATACTTCCCTCTTCCAATGATATTCAGTGCTAGAAAGTATTAGTTACGATTCGTCTTTAAAAAGAAAACCCTTTCCAATTCTTTTTCCGGATTTCGAAGATGAAAGAAAAATGTTAGAGACTTCCCTCTTCCAATGATGTTCAGTGCCAGAAAGTAGTGATTACGATTCATCTTTAAAAAAAAGCCCCTTTTAGGTTCTTCTTCCAAGTTGTGAAAAAAATTGTTGAAAACTCTTCCAATGATGTTCAGTGCCAGAATGTAGTGATTACGATTCATCTTTAAAAAAAGTCCCTTTTAGATTCTTCTTCCGAGTTGTGAAAAAAAAATGTTGAAGACTCTTCCAATTATGTTCAGTGCCAGAATGTAGTGATTACGATTCGTCTTTAAAAAGAAAACCCTTTCCAATTCTTTTTCCGGATTTCGAAGATGAAAGAAAAATGTTTGAGACTTCCCTCTTCCAATGATGTTTAGTGCCAGAATGTAGTGATTACGATTCATCTTTAAAAAAAATCCCTTTTAAATTCTTCTTCCGAGTTGTGAAAAAAAATGTTGAAGACTCTTCCAATGATGTGCAGTGCAAGAATTTCTTGTTACGATTTGTCTTTAAAAAGAATACCCTTTCAAATTCTTCTCCCGGGTTTTAAAGATGAAAGAAAAATTTTAAAGACTTACCTCTTCCAATGATGTTTAGTGCCAGAAAGTAGTGGTTACGTTTCGTCTAAAAAAAAACCACTTGAAATCCTGCTTCCGACTTTGAAGTTGAATGAAAAATGTTGAAGACGTCTTATCTGAAATAAATAAAACAGGATGCTATAATCCGGATGAAATAATTGGGATGATATAATCGGGATGGAATAATCGGGACGAAATGATCGGGACGAAATGATCGGGACAAGATAATCCGAATAAAATAATCTGGATAACAAAATCTGGATAACGAAATCTGGATAACAAAATCTGGATAACAAAATCTGGATAACAAAATCAGAATAACAAAATTAGAATAAAAGAATCAGGATAGAAGAGTGAGGACAAAAGGTTCAGGATGTACGCGAGTTTAGATTATCACGTCCGCTTCATAACTGTCATTCTATCTTTCCATTTATCATTCTGCAAGATGGCATGAACGACGCACATGACTGCGACGATAAAAGTAGAGCAAGGGGTCTTGAAGAAAAAATGTAATAGCAAAAAGGAACTGGGTCGTGAGTTTGTCAGCAAAACCGGAAAAAGTAATTATGAGTCAAATGCGGGACCAATCGGGTTTTAGCGATAGAGCACTATCGGTGGCCATTAAGTATTCCTCGCTTCCTCCTGTCTTCCATCGAGCATGGAAACCGCATTAGCAATGGTCGTTTTCCAGAAAAATTGTTAGAAAAATCGGCATCTTTAAAAACTTGGGATGCTTTTTGCATTTTGATTAATTGGTATAAGTTTCATTTGAATAAAAAAGCAACTTCGTAGGAAAATCTTTTCACTTTGGAGGTTATGTTAATCGCTGCAATTGCAGTCTCAATATTTATCGATTGTTACGTACGAGATCTTTAATTTAAATAAAAAGCGAAAATTAATAGCTTTGTCGAATTAAAATGTTCGTCAATGCACGTGGGAAAGTAGATTACGTAATAGTTGATGGTATGCGGTGGGTGTAACGCACAGAAAATGGGAAGAGAAGTAATGCACCGCAATTTTGTAGGACACATTAAGATCATAATGTTAGACGACAGTGACATACCGTCAGGAATGCTTCAAGAAACCTACGTAGGGTAAATCTGATTTACAACTATTTTAGTAGAAATAGATTTGTACGACTGTCCGCGTAGGGAGATAGCGTTCATAACCTAACACAACAAAGACAAACTCTCAGGAATTCGTGTTCGGTTCTTCAAATGATAAATCCATAATAATCATAAAATTTTGTTATTATAATTATTATAATTATTATAATTTTGATTTAACGTTTAGTTATGAATTCCAGTTTTCTCCAATTGTTTTTTCTTTTTTTCCTTTCGCCGGAGGCAAGAAAGTATTGTCATAATCGGGCGGATTGAAACCAAGACCACAGATTGCGTGATTATTAAGCCGATTTCCGAAGGATTTAATGGAGAGTGACGTTCCTGGAAATAAATCGCAATAGTCTCAAGGTCGTAATTTTCATTTCCGTCCTAAGAAGCAGTTCTCACCAACTTGACGGGATTTACGCAAAGCGTGATTCGCAAGTAGTTGCGTCAGAGGATTCTACCAAGAGGATCTCGGGTGCAGTTTTATTGTTTAGGTCCGTGAAAGTCAGCATTTATTTCATGGAACTAGAGTGTTGTAAGATGTCAAGTAATTTATGAAACTTGGTCATTAACTGTGATGAAAAATGGAATTTTCCCTCATTACTTAGCTGCTTTTTAAAGACTCATCTTCTTTATTGTAGACATTTGAATTTTTACAACCATCTATAGGATAAATTTCATTTATTTGCAGGTTTCAACGTTAACGGTAACTTGAGACTAACTACCGTCGCGTGTTTGGATAACATTAATATCGATCCCTGTTACATCGTCTGAAAGACATGCGAAACTGCTTCTTTTCGAGACTATATCCAGGGTCAAGGTTAATGTTAAAGGTCAGTTCTGAGAAAAAACATGGGTTCGGTCAACTTCCTAATCATAACTTTTCGAACATTATTGCCGAACGATTTACATTTGTGTTCACACTGGAATCCCGTTGCTGGTAATTTGGTAGCATATGATAGAAACGTGAAAGTAAGAAGTGATTTTAAAAGAAAAAGATTTCGCACAATATTTTGATTAGAATGAATGTGTCGTTGAGGAAAAATGGATTTCTTCCGGTTTGGAAATGTACTTTAAGAATGTCGAGTATGTGGTTGATTTTGTAATAAAAGGTCCCACGAAGTTATAACAACAATGGTACCACAATGGTGTTGTATTCGATGGCAAAAGTTGGCAGGGAAAGATGAATATCTGATATGGGAATCTTCTCTGTGTGAATGCAAACACATCCAACGTAATGCAAATGGTTCGCGATAGATCGCACAACCGTAAATAGTCCGCTCTTAGGAAATCAATGCATCGCCTTCTCATTAATTAATGCGCTCCTTCGTCAGTTTAATTAGACAATTTCGAGAGACCGACCAAAAAGAGTTGAACACTTTAATTTAATTGACGCTATTTCTTTGGATTATAGATGACGAAAATAGAAGGCCGAGTTTAGTTCGAATTTATATTTCTTCTAGAGAGAACCAATTCCATGAGATTGTGCACACCTTCTTTCTCAAAGTGTCGAATTTTTCCTGCGCTTTTCTTAACGAAGCGATATAAATAGTTACGCAAGAGTCGCCTACGCCAAAACTCTCACTTTCGACGGTATGCAGCTGAGCAAGGGACCAAAATGACATAAGACTTCATGCTCTTGGGGATACTTCATTGATTTATGAAGCTTTCTCCGTTCAGGAATAACAAATCGCACATGGCACATTGCTCACTTTTATTACGTCAACCAACAACCGTAAAGACGCGTGTCTAAAATCAAGTGCCGGAAAACTTGACTGATCAGCCGTATAAACTTATTACCCAGCTAGTCTATTTGGCTATAATGAAAAATATCATTTGGGATCGCGAAATTCCATGTGAGCTTTATATTCTCGGATTTTTCTGTAGAATTACCTTTTCCGAAATTTTTTATTGCCAGAAAGTAGTGATTGCGATTTGACTTTAAAAAAACCGCTTGGAATTCTGCTTCCGAGTTTTGAAAAAAAATGTTGAAGACTCTTCCAATGATGTTTAGTATTAGAAAGTAGTGGTTACGATTCATCTTTAAAAAAAAGTCCCTTTTAAATTCTTCTTCCGAGTTGTGAAAAAAAAATAAAGTCTTACCTTTTCCAATAATATTCAGTGCCAGAAAGTAGTAATTACGATTCATCTTTAAAAAAAAGTCCCTTTTAGATTCTTCTTCCTAGTTGTGACAAAAAATGTTGAAAACTCTTCCAATGATGTTCAGTGCCAGAATGTAGTGATTACGATTCATCTTTAAAAAAAAACCCCTTTTAAATTCTTCTTCCGCGTTGTGAAAAAAAATGTTGAAAACTCTTCCAATGATGTTCAGTGCCAGAATGTAGTGATTACGATTCGTCTTTAAAAAGAAAACCATTTCAATTTCTTTTTCCGGATTTTGAAGATGAAAGAAAAATGTTCGAGACTTCCCTCTTCCAATGATGTTCAGTGCCAGAAAGTAGTGATTACGATTCATCTTTAAAAAGAAATCCCTTTTAGATTCTTCTTCCGAGTTGTGAAAAAAATGTTGAAAACTCTTCCAATGATGTTCAGTGCCAGAATGTAGTGATTACGATTCATCTTTAAAAAAAAGTCCCTTTTAAATTCTTCTTCCGCGTTGTGAAAAAAATGTTGAAAACTCTTCCAATGATGTTCAGTGCCAGAATGTAGTGATTACGATTCGTCTTTAAAAAGAAACCCCTTTCAATTTCTTTTTCCGGATTTTGAAGATGAAAGAAAAATGTTCGAGACTTCCCTCTTCCAATGATGTTCAGTGCCAGAAAGTAGTAATTACGATTCATCTTTAAAAAAAGTCCCTTTTAAATTCTTCTTCCGAGTTGTGAAAAAAAAATGTTGAAGGCTCTTCCAATGTTGTGCAGTGCAAGAATTTTTTGTTACGATTCGTCTTTAAAAAGAAAACCCTTTCAAATTCTTCTCCCGGGTTTTGAAGATGAAACAGAAACGTTGAAGACTTCCCCACTGAAGGATCCCATCTGCGGTCCTACGTAAAATGTCACAAGATTTTCACAAGTGGGTCACATGTCGGATTGTCACATTCCTTGTGGTGTCATTTGTGGAATTCTATGTAGGATCCTATAAAAAACCACCATTGATTAATAAATTTGGAAAAAAGTGTTTAATTACCAAACCAATTGTTAACATCTGTTGAGCCCCACATCGAGAAGATCAAAATAATTTACTGTGCAGGTACAAACGCAGTATTAAGTTTTCAAAATTTCTGTTCTGTGAAATAGGATTAGGAAGCCTAGGGCTCGGTTCCCATCTCGATAGTTTTCAATCTCTGCGACTTTAGCCTCTGACCTGAATAATCTGGTAACCAAGGTAGTCTTCCTAAGTATCTCATCTAAGTGACTTTAGTGATTGAGTGTACTTGGACTACCATCTTGGATCAGAAGTTAGCATCATCTATGATTCATGAATCAGTGTCGTATGCTAATTAGGACTATCATCATAGATCAGAGATCAATGACAGTCGAGTCGAGATTAGATAATGCGACTGGAGAAATTCATTTATACCGAGTGAACGACGTAGTTTAGAGAAGCAGCAGTTTGCAGAAGGCTGAAGGCAGTAGACCCGTCAAGGTGACTAGGAATCGACTTGCAGCAGGCGGGAGATAAATTCAGTTCCATTCGAACGTGAACCACGAGTCTGGGATGAGAGTGTATCCATACGAACGCTATAGAAGTATCTATACTTTTATAGGTACAGCTTGACTTCTACAGCTCAGCGACTATCGATAAGTCCCTATCTGACAAGGGAAGGAATCGGAAAGGGTCTTAGATCAGCCAAGGCCATAAAGCCACCCACGGCGAACAATATTTTAGTACAGTAGCAATGCTCGAAACCGGCTCTCAACCAACCTCAACTGCACCAAGCGATACCCAATTATCAGATTGACTCCCGGCTTGGATTATCCGCTGGTAAATAAACATTCCCTAATATTTTCCCTAGCTAATCGTTATCATTTTATCTTTTTTCAGTCTTCAATTCAAAACGGAGGTCAGCTTCACTCGCAAAGGGAATTGCAAAAGGAATTGCAAACGGAATTGCAAAGAAAAATTAATTCAACGAAAATAATCTTTGGAACTGTTTCTTCGGATTCAAAAATCCCTAGATGCAGAAGAGAAAATTAAATAAAAAGGTATTTGGCGCCCATTCAAATTGTTAGGACTACTTAAAGGAATTTTAGACAGTCAAGGCAGAGCTACTGTTTGCGGCTTCAGGTTTTACGAATGGATTAAAGTGATTTAAGTTGACAAATAGCAATTGCCTTATGAAATCATTGGACTATCTGGTATCGCGACTCGCTGGAGCCTTTACATACTACGGACAACCTTGGTTCGCTAGAACGTGCGATTTCTTGGTCACTTGCAACTATCGCTTACATATTAAAGTGATTTACACCAAGATCTGGTAAGTCGCTTAATCGGTATCAACACAGCTGCAGCCAAACAAGAATCTACTAAATACCCGAGTTACAAAAATTTTTCAAGCCGCTACAAATCTTTCCCAGTTACTAAAGAACAATCTTTATCTTCATTTTTACCAAGTTTTATAGTTTCATGGGCATTATGAAAACATTGTTCCTTGTGCAATATAAAATTATATTAGCACAAGGATATTTTCAAGATTTCCTGCTTCTAATTCGAAAATTATTCAGACAAAGTCTGGATTAATAAATTAAGAGAAAGATTAGAAAGCGGAAAGATGAATTTTTAAATTTTCGCTTAATACAGCCGGTTCAATGTGCATACGAGTTGGAGTCTCAACAACCTGGCGAATCCAGTCTTTCAAGATGTAGGGATCAGGGGGAGAAAACTCTTAAGACTTCAAAGAACCGGCAACTGGGCCCTAAGTTCGGTAGTTCGACGACCTACACTCTGGTTCTTTTAGGACCTTTTTTCCTGCCAAAAAAATAGTGCCTTGATGCAATATTTTTTTACTAAGAACTAACGTTCACATTCTTTTTGTATGAATTCAAAACTGGGTAAAAGAATTTATTTAAAACATATTATTTTTATAACATTTATTACTACTTTTAGTATTCTTTTAGTTATTTATAACTTTATTCTATTATTATTTATATTTCTATTATTATTTATAACTTTCTTTGATTCATTATTTACAACTTTTGTTCGTTAAATAAAATTTTTTTCGGCCAAAGGGTGTTGAATTTTCCGATTGCAAAATTCAGAACACGTGATAGACAATTTATCGCTTAACACTGTGAAACAATTTACAATATGACACTAAGTTTACGGACATTAAATTTGAGAGAATAAATTCCGGCCATTGTGAGTCCAATTTATGGGACATTGAATTGAATCACGAAGATCGTTTGAGTGACAAAAAGAAGGCAAGTTGGTAGTTGAAGTAGCGTATCAAAGGAACCAGTACACAATAAGCTCGAGTTCGTCGAAGCGTGAAAATTCCTATAAGTAATATCCTACGAATTTATTAAGCTGTTTTGAACCGGACTACGCGTAAAGTGTCACGGTATTCTTGTACTAAACGATTATCGTTAAACATTGTCTCCAGAGGTAGGAGTTACAGGATACCGAGAAATGTAGATTGTAACAACCTGCACAGAGTTTCTACAACTCTGGCAAACCTGAAAATCTCATGGAATTTCATTATTCCACATGGATTCATGGAAATCTCGTGGAATATTGAATTATAACGTGGAAATTTTTATTTTTTGATCTCATTTCTTGATCTTATGATGTTTTACCAAAATTAATAATATACTTTTTTGCAAAAAAGCTCTAAAATACTTTCCAGTACTTTAAAATATTTTAAAATACCACAAAATCTTTAAAAATACTTATAATTTCTATAAAATATTTCAAACTACATGAAAATATTTTAGACTATACTTCCAAATCCTTCAAAATATTTTGAAATACTTTAAAATATTTAAAAATACATCAAATTTATTTAAAATATTTTAAATTTTATTTAAAATCTTTTATTATTTCTTTAAAATATCTAAAAATACTTAGAACTACTTTAAAATACTCAGTCCTGAAAATACTTCAGATTAATTCAGAATACTTCAAAATATTTCAAACCACCACTTTCAAGGTCAAGTTTAAAAGACCACTTCATCGTGTTTTCAGCGGATGGTAATTTTCCTATCGTGTCACAACGTGGTTGCAAAAATACAATTTTAATTAAAAATAGCTTACCATAAATTTCCAAGGTCCTAATAAATCGCTGGCCTCTATCCCGTAAATTCTTGTTTCCTTTTTTTTTCATTGCGACCTAAATGTAAGTGGAATCGAGAGCTACTGCGCAGTAGCAGCTTGGCTCTGCAGGAGGTTCTTGCTTGATTACACGCCTTTGGGTGTATGATGTATGGAACCAATCTCATTTAGATCAGGAACCCTAGAGGTGAGAATCGACCTTGAGTATAAATTTCAAGCTTTGTAATTGAAGCCCCTAGTCAAATCGTGTCATAAATTAACTTCTGTCATACAATATTTTAATAACGTTTCATCTCTCACTCTACAGAAATATTGCCTAGCTATTCTTTTCTCAGAGAAATTGCATTATCATTAAAATACAAAATGATTGCCTTTTTTTGTTGAATTATTAATTCGAGAACTTTGACTAAAATTTCTGCCCGATTAAGCAGCGAATGGCTTTTTGAAAATCACAATTTAGTTACAAAGGGATAAAATTTGAAGATTAGACTTGATAAATGTTTATAATATTGTAAATTAATTGAAATAATGATTTCTTTGCACAAAATATGATTGCAAGCTGACTAGGCCTACAGTTGACACGTGTACAGGTTTGGGAAGCACGAACTCGTAAGCTGATTCGACAGCAGAGTTGGGTAGGATGTATTGTCTTCATCTCTCTGGCTAGAAACAATCCTACCCAACTCTGCTATCGAGTCAGTTTATGGATTCTTGCTTCCCAAACCTGTTTGTTTACAAGTGTCAGCTGGCAATCATATTTTGTGCAAGGAAATTATTATTTCGATTAATTTACAATATTATGAACATTTATCAAATGTAATCTTTAAATTTTATTCGTTTGTAACTAAATTGTGATTTTCGAAAAGCGATTTACCGTTTAATCGAGCAGAATCAATTTTTAACCACCAACTTCCTAGTAATTTGGTAATTTTCTCGTCCATCACTTTTTAACCAGTATCTTAGCAACTTTTACCCTTTACGTTTTTAACCTTTTACCATCTTTTTTTCTATTATACAAAATTACATTAAACATGTAAAGTTACATTAAAATTGAATTATACTATGTCGATTGAGCTAATTCCCATAAAGAGAAATCCCTTTAAACGATTTAATCAGACTCGTGGTGGAGATAATCAAGGCGAGAATTAGCAGATTCACTTTCACTCGATTTTCCATAAGCGAAGCGCATTTCGATTGTGAAGAAGACGATCACGAAGTTGGTGATGATCCGTGCCACGTGACCACTTATTAATAATAATCTCTTGTTTCTTTCCTCTTTGGTCCGTGACGCTGAAAGGCGAGGTTAATAACCATTCTGAACGTCACGCCATCGGACCATCGGTTAAGGTCTTGGCACTAACCTAAGCCGGCGAAATTCCCATATAATAGAGATGACCTACGACTCGATGACGTAACAACTTCCTAGATTCCTATTACGTGTCTACTATTTCAAGTGATTATAATTGCAGACCAGAGAAGCACGTTCGGTTTCAATCTTCTCAAATACTTGAGTTTGTAATTCAGGGTTATTTGTCAAGGCACTGCAAACCTAGAAACATTTTTTTTCGTTGCAGGAAAATAATATCTGTAATTTGAAAAATTGTTTTGCGTAGAGTTAAGAAAGAAAGACACAAGCTTCTGTGGTGTACTGTTGAGAGGCATTCGCACCGCTAAGTAATACCATAGGACTTTTTACCAACTAATGTTTCCTTCCAACTTGGCTGTCAACAGTTTCAAGTTCCGACTTCGTGTACAATGTAAATTGCAAGACAAACCATATGGAAAAGTTGTTTCATTGATTCGCGCTTTTAAGGAGCGTTCTTTCTGCGCTACAGATGTTCGCGACTAGATAAAAGGTAGCGACATTCGAGACACCGTGTCCTAACCATCGTGGGATTGGACAATGTACAAGCGACGTACAACCGCGTTAAATTACATCCTTGTAACCACTTGGACTACCGTTTACGTTCCAAAACATAACCAGAGTTTCCACAAAATTTTCTACACAAAATTCCATCATTTTTCCACAATCTGCTTGTCCTAAAAATGCTTTAAAGGACAACTGATTCAAAAAAACTTTTTTATTATAAAAAAATATTCCATAATATTTTAAAGTACTTTCCAAGTATTTTAAAATATTTTGCATTTTTTTCTATAAAAAGAAAGTTGAGGAATAATCAAATTCCATGCGAATTCCAGCTTTCCAGAGTTGTGGAAACCCTGTGTCATTTTCCAAAGAAAAAAGTACAGCGATATGAAGAACAAAAATTTTAAACACTAAAACACTTTCCGTTTTCCTTCTGCTTGGTAATTTTTATCCTGCTCGTGTAATTCTCTAAGGATATTATTTATGGTCAACCATTATGCGATGGGCACGATGGAATTCCTTAAATAATTTATTGCCCCCGCCCTTTTGTTCATTTATCGAGACTTCGATACGTCCTGGCTAGGGGCATGCTTCTAAGAAATCGTTTCATTAATCGACGGATTAATCGACTCTGCGACCTAACCTTGCTCAAGTCATACGACTTGAATTCCAAAAAAAGTAGGATCCTCTCCACTGAAAGGAAAAATCGTAGGTTATAATCGAAATTTTGCAAAAAAAGCAAGATATGGCAAAAAGGATACAAATAGACGAGGTGGGAGAAAAGCTGCATCTCCGGACTCGCAAGATTCATTTCCTATGTGTATGCAGCAATAAAAAGAGCAAGTTTACTCGGCAAACTGCAACTTACCAGTTTGTACGAGCGCTCGAGGTGAGTTTAACGAGGAACCCGTTTCGAGTAATTTTCATCTCGACACGAACCAGTTGTAGAAATCGATCGATAATCAACATCAATCCCTCTCTAATGTTGCTGTCGTTTGAGATACATACGCGCTAATTATTCTTAATCGACCTGCAATTGAATCACTCCTTTCAACCTTCGTTTACATAACGTATTCAACTGGTTCATGATAAAAGCCGCTTTTTAGAACAGATACCTTAAAATATGTTCATTTAATGGCTGCAATTTGCTTTAATCGTTCGGTTAACAAGCTACACTTAACCCAGTAAAGTACACGTCATCTAAATTTGCCCCAACGGCCTGCAATCCAAGTCATTGTTTATGACCAGTTTCTTTGAAGGTTAATTACTCGGCTTGTAAATATTAGTTCAATCAGTTTCTTTCTTCCCGAGAAACAGGAAGTGTTTAGAATAATGCTCCAGTGAAAAGTAAAATACACAGAAAAAAGATGGTAAAAGATTAAATAGGTGAGGGGTAAAAAGTGATGGACGAGAGAGTTGCCAAAATATTACTAGGAAATTGGCAGTTAACAATTGTTTCTGCTCGATTGAATGGCAATTCGCTTTTCGAAAATCACAATTTAGTTACAAAGGAATAAAATTTAAAGATTAGACTTGATAAATGTTTATAATATTGTAAATTAATCGAAATAATAATTTCCTTGCACAAAATATGTTTGCCAGCTGACACTTGTAAGCAAGCAGGTTTGGGAAGCAAGAATCCATAAACTGACTCGATAGCAGAATTGGGTAGGATAGAATTCTAGTTGCTTCTAACCAGAGAGAGAGAGAGAGGAAGGCTGGCGTCCCATGACTGCGTTGTGCGTTGCGTTTTAATGAAAGAAAAAAGCCAAATATACACCCAAATGAATAAATGATGTACTTCCGGTTTGTAGACCTTTAAGGCGCATTTACACCTTTTGTTGAACTTGTCCAAAAAGAAAAGATTACATTGAACTAAGAGACAGGCATATTTTTCTCTCTTTCTCTAATGTAAATTTTACGTTTTGGACAATTTTAACAGAAGGTGTAAATGCACCTTTAGGAAAAGTCGTTGTGCTTCTATTATAATATTATTAGTTCGTGACGTACGCCTACGACATGTGACATGAACTAATAAAATTATAGTAGAAGAACGACGGCTTTTTCTAAAGTCATATGATTTAGGTGTATGACATGAACTAATAAAATTGTAGTAGAAGAACGACGACTTTTTTTAGTCATGTGATTTAGGCGTATGTCACGAACTAATAAAATTATAATAGAAGCACAACGACTTTCTCTAAAGGTCTAACAACCGAAAGAACATCATTTGTACATTTGGGTGTATTTATCTCTTTCTCTCTAATTACAACGCAACGAAAACGCAGTCATGGAACGTCACCCGAAGACACGTATTCCATCCTACCCAACTCTGCTATCGAGTTTATGACTTGCTTCCCAAACCTGTTTGTTTACAATTGTCAGCTGCAGTACTGGTCAGCTAGCAATCATATTTTGTGCAAGTAAATTATTATTTCGATTAATTTACAATATTATAAACATTTATCAAGTCTAATCTCCAAATTTTATTCCTTTGTAACTAAATTGTGATTTTCAAAAAGCGATTTACTGTCTAATCGAGCAGAATCAATTTTTACTGACAATTTCCTGGCAAGATTTTGGTAACTTTCTCGTCCATCACTTTTTACCCTGTACCTTAACAACTTTTACCCTTTACCTGTTTAATCTTTCACCATCTTTTTTACTGTGTAATTTAACCAGAGAAATGAATCAGAAAATTGCTTTATGGAACAGTTGACGAAATAATTTTTATTTTACAACTAATTCTCTTAATTTATGGTGATTGGTGCAGTAAGGTGGATTGAACCAATTAAAAGAGCAATTTGGCTTTCCGAGTTTGGTAAAAGTGCGTTATTTCTCCGATTGCATAATCAAAACACTAGCTTTATCATTCTTGGGACCCTGATAGGCACATCGATTTGACTTGTAACGAAGATCGATGGGTCTTGGTTTAGAAAGTGGGACGGTAAATCACGACATTTCCACTTTCCTAGAATTATTTCAACGGAAGTTGAGCCTCAAAAGGAAATATTCGGAGTTCTTTTCCCAGGGTGACATTTGAAAGACCATATTGTGAAAATCTAGGTGAAGTCGATTGGAATTCATTTACTGGTTGAGTTTATGTTGTTGGTCTCCTTGCCGAAGGTTAGCGATTTTATGATTCAGTATTAAATTCCACTTCATAAATACAAACTTAAATACTTTTCATAAATACTTTACGTGCAATTAACTTGTTTTCAGGATAATTAAAACGAAATCGAAAGTGTTCGAATTTGGTGAGTTTATTAGGTGTGATTTATAGTCACAGGAATTTTTAAGATAGGAGATAAATGTTGTTTATTGTTTCAGAAAAATATTACGGTGGAATTCTTCCAAGGAAGAAGCAGGACAGGATGATTAAAAAATCTCTGGATAACGAGGAAGAGGAAAGTAAATAAAAAAGTAGTTGGCACCCCTTGCTGCTACTTTTCATCTGACGATCATCGTAATTCCATAAACGAACAGGAATTTTGCAAATAAATAAAAAAGTATTTGGCGCCCATTTTCGCTTTTACTTTTCATCAGACGATCATCATAATTCGTAAATGAACGGGAACTTTGCAAATAAATAAAAAAGTATTTGGCGCCCATTTTCGCTTTTACTTTTCATCTGACCATCATAATTCGTAAATGAACAGGAATTTTGTAAATAAATAAAAAAGTATTTGGCGCCCATTTTTGCCTCTACTTTCAATTTAACAATAATCACAATTCTATAAACGAACAAGAATTAATCAAATTCTAAAAGCAATTGCAATGGAATTTTTTTTGCATCTCAGAATCGGAAAAATCATTTTCTCAAGATTCCTAAATTTGAACAAAGTGCAACGGGGAATTTATACTCCAGGCCTAATTTGAAAAGAAGGCGGACTGAAATAGTGGAGTGTGCGAGTGACTGAACCAGGAAATATCGTTAGGAGTGAAGAACGCTGACACGTGCCGCGATCGTTTGCCTCGCATCCTAAATAGAAAGAAGCGGAGTGTTGACCGTTGCAAGGGTTTGAAGACCGTCCCAATGGTTATGACCCAGCTCCACGTGCTTGTCGGAAAAGATTGGAATTGATCTAAAGGAACGAGCGACTGACACTGCTGCGCACCTTTGAAAATTGTTTTCAATGTGCGGCCGTGCATCCAAACAACCCACGACTGGCAGAACGAGGACTCGCTTGTCATGAATTGCTGTTGATGCCCTCGGCCATACGAATTCTTCTTCCTTATTAAAATCACTCTTTCGTACTTTTGATTTCGCAATCAGGGTCCATTGGGCGATTCCAGAAATTGTAATTTTTTAGGTTTGGTACAATTAAAAATTGCCTAATTGTTACAATCACATTGGAATTGATACAATTACATTGGAATTGTTACAATCATATTGGAATTGATACAATCACATTGGAATTGTTACAAGAACATTGGAATTGTTACAAGAACATTGCGATTGTTACAATGCACTAAATGCATCGGTGCAATAAATTGCAGTGCGTTAAGAAATCGTAAAACATTAAAATCTTGGTGTAGTTCATTTGATAAAAAGATGCGAAAGAGAATAAGTAAACCAAGAGCAGTTGGCCTTCCTAGTACCTACGCACGTGGATGCGAACATTGGAAGAATCCTGCTGACAATGTCTGTTCCTTTATCGTCGCAGATACTGCGTTGAAACCAGTCCCCCTCAAAGCCTAAGGGCTTTATCGAAATATTTAAACGAATATGCACCGAGTCGCCGACAAGGACGTATCAACGAGGCGGTGTTTGAAAAAACGCAAAAGAAAAGAAGACTCGCATAAACTGGTTGCTCGGAGAACGTGGGCGCGGTGGAAGACACAATGCTTCTATCAGCTTGCTTTGCCCATCCAAATCAGTTTTGCAGTTCAACGTCCCAATATTTAACACAAATTTCTTTTTCTCGCTTCAAAAACTCAACAAATTTAAATTGATACGATAAAAACACAATAAGCGGGCAATAAAAGAGAAGAAGAGAAAACAATAAGGAGCAGAGGACAATAAAGAGATCAGGAAAAAAGAAAAAAACAATAAGGAGAAGAAAATAAAGAGAAGAGAGTAAAGAAAAAAGAAGAGGATCTAATGGTAATCGAGGATCGAATGATAATGGTTTGATGAAGAAGTTCACTTATCACTATTATTGATGATCAACCTTAAAGTTATCTTTGGGCATTTTTCAGACGAGTTTGATGAAGAGCAGAGTGGCAAGCTTTCGAGCCAAGAAACTGGCCCCCGCAATTTCGCTTATAGAGCTTTCGTTGAAGCAATGCTGCTTATCTGAATCAAGGAATCTAAGATGGTGAGCTGGGAGGCAGAAGACAAAAAAGGTCGAATGCGAGGGAAAAAGGCTCGGAACCAAAACAAGGATGAGACGCGCTTTTAACGAACGTCAAATTAGGTAGCAACGGCGGGAGAATTCTTATAACCTGGCCCTCGTTTATATGTATATTCGATCCGATGTGCATCTTTTTATGCTTTACATCCAACATTTATACTTTTTGCACAGCCATAAATACGGGGCAATCGGATTTCATTTTTTAAATGCTAATCGCTACTCATTATAATGTGAGGAATAAAATTTCTTATGTTGTATACAAGTGTATCCAACCTCGGATGGTAAAAAGTCATTTATACGACTTGTCTGTGGAAATATTCAGGTTTTCAGTATCGAGTCTGCAACTCGTTTCAACTGGTGTCCAATGTAACAGAAACAATCCTCCACCATCTTGGGTGCTTTTGTCAAAAGAATTCACAGCTGTTCGAAATAGTTTGGATCCACACAGTTTTATGAAATGGAATGTAAAACTAATTGATTCAACGGGGGAAAAAAATGACCGTAAATACACGGCAATTCCATAAAAAAATAGGAAATAATTTGATAAATTAAATAAAAAAGTATTTGGCGCCCATTCATTTGGCTCTCATCATAATACCATAATAGGTTAGAAACCAATTTTTCAAAAAAATAGGGTTTAATAAATCCAATTCAAATTAAAACAATTCGAGTTAAAAATAAAGATTACTATTTGTGACCCAGATTAAAATTAAATATAACATAATTCAAAATTAAACACTTAAAAATTAAAATTTATTATTATCTAAGATTAAATTACAATTAAAATTTGAAAGTGTTCCTGCAACTCTTTTAGCATTACACAAATTGCATCCAATTCCCCAGAATTTGATGCAATTTTAATGTAAAAATGTTTTTGACGCTTAGATGATTCAATTAGCATTGTATAAAAGTATGTATCAATTATATGTATTTTATTTAATTCATGATTAACGTTTTTGCAAATGAAAAGGTGTTCCGGAATTTTTTACTGGCTTTTTCTGTTTGCATTCGATTCCCCAGAAAAAAAGCACCCCAATTTGAGTATTATAACGTTTTGGACACTTGTCTGGATCAAGTAGAATTTTAAAAAATTGTGAAGGTGAAAGTTTGCATATTTT
>WNHD01001091.1:0-36949 GCA_011057455.1 Ganaspis sp. Gsp50
GATAATTCACGATAATTCATATAATTCAAGATAATTCAACATAATTCATGATAATTCAAGGTAATTCACAGTAATTCACGATAATTCAAAGTAATTCAGGTAATTCAAGATAATTCACGATAATTCATATAATTCAACATAATTCATGATAATTCAAGGTAATTCACTGTAATTCACGATAATTCAAAGTAATTCAGATAATTCAAGATAATTCAGGATAATTCAACACAAGTGTACACCTTAATTCACGAGTTGTTTGCTCCTCGTTATTTTTATAATTATTTATAGTCTATTTTTATAATTTTTTATAATTATTTATAGTCTATTTTTATAATTATTCATAGTCTATTTTTAGATAACCGCGTGCTCTGAGGGTGAATTCGACGTTGAACTTTTTGCAGAAAAGGCAGGCAGGCAAAATGTCACCATTTGCTCTTCTCTGATTGGCTCAAAAGTTTCCTTGTCATTGCCAATTCATCAACGATACCATGAAGCAAGAGAGGGCGGCGGTTATCTCGAATTAAAGCTTCCAAAGCCGCAACTTCTCCTCGGTTGCAGCAACCGAGTCAAAGAATTTCGAGTCTCCAAACTGAGACTTTGTTCCCCTTGCTTCGATTTCGCAGAAAAATGGCGCCAAGTGCCATACAAATTGGTAAATTGAAAGACAAGTGAGGTTATCTTTTTGTTATTAACTGAAGAACATTTTTTTCCGCAGCATCCGGAAGATTATGTTTGGCACGCTCCAGTGGGGGACACTTTAATGTTGCCCTTAGTGACCTGGGTCACTAATGTGGTCGTGACGTGTGGGACAATTTATGTTTTGTGGACGCTCTATAAGGTGAACGTATCAAACGAGAGGAAAGCAAAGAAGAGCTGATATCTTTTGCAATGTATTTTTTTACAATTTTTCAAAGTGGAAGCATTTTTAAGACTTGTTAATACTATTTATCAAATGAAACACTTATCTAAGGTCTTAAGATACGAAAAATATGTACAAGATAAAAAAATGAATAGACATGTCAATACACTGAAATAAATAAATAATTGATAAATATGTTTGCAAGCTTTTGATCTTTATCTCGCTGAGAGTCTCCTGGGTCTCGTAATAATCGTCATCATGATTTCTATCCATCATTTACGCTTTTCAACCCCTTTCGGTCCATTCTCGATTTTAAAAATCCATTTCTCGAATTTTCTTCTTTTCGAATTTTCTTTCCGGTTGGGTCTTTTTATTCGAATTTCCTTTCCATTTTTCAAATTCGAATCACTTTTTTTATCATTGTTTTAATTCACTCCATTTTTCAGATTCACAAATTGTTTTCCGATTAGAAAATCAGTGAAGATGGAAATGAAGAAATTTTGTTTAAGTGAAAAGAAAACGTAGTAATAATCGTTTTTTTTGTCTTTTCAGATTCGTGGAATTAATGTCATTATTGTTGTCATTGTTGTAATTATTGTTGTCATTTTGTAATTATTGTTGTAATTGTTGCAATTATTGTTGTCATTGTTGCAGTTATTGTTGTCATTGTTGCAATTATTGTTGTCATTGTTGCAATTATTGTTATCATTGTAATTATTGTTGTCATTGTTGCAATTATTGTTGTCATTGTTGTAATTATTGTTGTCATTTTGTAATTATTGTTGTCATTGTTGTAATTATTGTTGTCATTGTTGCCATCATAGCGAGGAAATCAGGCAGTGATGCAAAAAAGCTGACGATGTTGATTGCAAATTATTAGTTGCAATGGAAAGTATCATCGAATCCCTTCTTTTTGAGTGTCTTTTTCTTTTTCCAGTTTTTCAGCCAATTCCAAGCAAGATGGAGCCTCGGGAATTCCATAAATCATGCTGTCCTTTCTGCTGCTACTGGGATCATTCCACTTTTGAACCTCTGTCGATCCGAACAGAAGAAAAGCCACGGCACCCAAGATGTAAATTCCCGCCGTCAAGGAGAAGACACTTCGCCACTGACTCACATTTTCCTGCAGGAAAAAAGACCATTTTTTATCCATCTCCATGATTTCATCACGATGATAAATATAATTATAAAACCAAATAGAAGATTTTAATTTTAAGATCTACTATAGTCACAAGCATGAATCCAGAATAGGCGGTTTTGAGGTTAGGTTTGCAACGTTTTGGACACGTCAATATCTATTGTCTTTTATTGTTTCATTGGCGCAGCATTGACGCGTCGATGTTCAAAATCCACCTATTCTGCATTCTCCTTGATAGTTGAGCTTCCTTTTCAACTATTTGCAATTGAAAAGAGCTTTTTATTAATATTTTGATTATTTTGTCTGACGTACGAAATGAAAACTGACGTAATAAGTAACAATTGTCGTTTACGTAAGTATCGATTGTCGTTTACGTAAGTAACGATTGTCGTTTACGTAAGTAAAGCTGCATTCAAACCTCGTGTTAAACTTGTCCAAACCGCAAAATCTACATATTAAATCGCATTCACACCTCCTGTTAAACTTGTCCAAACCGCAAAATCTACATATTAAGTCGCATTCACACCTCCTGTTAAACTTGTCCAAACCGCAAAATCTACATTAGAGAGAGACAAACACACAGTCCGTCTTTTTTAGTCCAACGGGGATTTTTCTTTTTGGACAAGTTTAACAGAAGGTATAAATCAGTATAAATGTAGCTTTTAAACAAAAGTAGAAGAAGAAGTATAAATGCAGCTTAACTGCAGCATTGACATTAAAGAAAGTGAAAACCAAAAGCTTAAACAATAAAATAATATTACCGTTTCCTGGACGATCATTCCGGCAACGAGAGGAGCCAGGATGCTGCAAACGTTAGCAACAGCATTCGTGATTCCCATTAAAGAGCCGGCAAAGTTGGGACTCAGGTCCATGTGATTGACGTGGTGGCCACAATAAATTGCCATGTTTGTGGCCACAGCGATGACGAGGATGCAGACCGCGAGGACAGGACTTCCTGGACTGACATAACCAAGCGCAATGAGTGCAATTGCTGGCAGAATTTCTCCCACGGAGTTACAAAGCAGCCGGGAAGTTCGAACAGTCCAGAGATTTTTCCTTATTGCCAAATCCGAGTAGTAGCTTATCGGGAAACTGAGTAGCCAGGCTGTGAGATAAGGAATCGATGACACGAGTCCGCTCTGAAACGAATGCATTTAATATCCATTTCTCGTATCAAATATTATTTTATCGCATATCAAATTTTATTATTTCTATTTTCTTTTCAAATGTTTTTTGAAAAGAAAATAGAAGTAGAATAAAGAAGTTTTTTTTGGCTATAAGAAGAAAAGAATTTATAAAGGTTATAACGGTTGTTAAGTATCTTGACAATCATTGGCAAAATTGTGATCATCCCAAGATTCCACAAAAACTGGGCCAATATTGGCTGCCAATCATTGGCAAAATCGTGATCATCCCAAGAATTCCTGGGCCAATTATTGTGCCAGGGAAAAATGATAATGGCGACAAGAATTTTTTCAAATTAGTTATTTTTTTTCTCAATTTTGAATTTTACTATTAATAATTGTTAGTCTCAAGAGTTTTTTCTTGTGCTAAAATCTAATTTTCACTACTTATTGATAAGAAATGAAACGCGATGAATATCATAATTTAATAAAAACGATTATAACTTGTGATAAGAAATTAGAATAAAAAAATCACGTGAATGGGTGACCGACAGATAAATTATTTGTCATCTTTAATGACAATGAAGTTCTTCTGTTTTCACATTCCATTTGTATCCTCATTCCAATTAAATTCTTCAATAAGACAAACGTTTTTTGATTTTTTCTTTTTTCAAAAATGCTTTGTTTTAATTTCTCGTCTTATTTCTTTTATTTTTTTCGGTATTTTGTTTTTTCTTCATTTTATTTATTACTATTTTTCGTCTGTTATTTTTACTATTTTCTGTCTGTTATTTTTACTATTTTCATCTGTTATTTTTACTATTTTCCGTCTGTTATTTTTACTATTTCCCCTCTGTTATTTTTGTCTGTTCAATTTTTCAAGTTGTTTGTTAAGTAGTGAAACAAAAAAGTTAAATTAACGGGTACAAATAACGAATAAAAATTAGCAAATAAAATTAAGCAAAATAACCGACAAATAAGAAATTTTTTTTAAAAAATAGAAAAATAATAAAAATGTTTTAATAAAAAATCGAGCAGAGAAATTTAGTATTCGAAAACGTCTTCATTCTGGCAATTAAATTATTATTCAGTATAGTTGGACAAAAATCATTCAAGGCAAGGTTCTACGCGACTCGAATCTATCTTAAAATCAATCGTTTGTGCTTCTCGATGGGCAACCAAGGACCATTTTTTCAAGGCCTGCAGATTTTCCAAGTAAAATCTGCCTCCTCGACGAAAATTAATTTTCCTTATTTGACCGTTGACACACTTCGATTTTCAATTTCCGTTGCATAAATTATTTTCTAACACTTGCCACAAATTATTTTAAAACAATTTTCTCCTGTTTAGAATCATTTTACTCTCACTTTTATTTTTAACACTTTTTTTACTTTTTATTATTTTTACCTTTTTATTTTCCTTTATTTTCTTTTTTTCTACTCTCTTTTTCTTGATTTTGTATTTTTTTTCGTACCCTTTTACTTTTTTCTCTTTTATTTTCTTTGCTTTTTATTTTTTTTGAGTTTTCTTTTCTTATTTTTCTTGCTTTTTTTATGTTTACTGTTGCATTTTTGCAACTTTAACGTTTTTTAAACAAAATTAAAAAATAAAACAAAATTGGAATTGAAAGAAGAAAATTTTACTCTCAAATAAAATTTTCTTCTCGTAATTTTGAATTTTTTTTTTCGACTAGAAAGTTTGTACGTTTAATTTTCTTTCGTGTTTTGTAATTCCAACGAGGTGAATGTTTCATCAATAAAAGAGTCACGTTTTTTGATTGTAAATGAATAACAACTTTTTACATCCGCAATTGTTGAAAAACAAGAAATGAACTATTTTTCTCGCCAGAATTCAAAAAAACAGATGTAAACATTTTTCCACTTTTTTTAAAATATTCTGTATTCTTTTTTATACATTTTATCATTTTACAAAATATTTCTTCATTTTAAAATATACTTTTTCTGTTTAAAAAACATTTTATCATTTTAAAAAATATTTTATCATTTTAAATATTTTATTATTTTTTTTATAAATCGACTTTTTAAACATTTTGTTATTATTAACAAGATTTGATTTTTGTCCAAAAGAAAAATCCAGTGATTTGTTTTTATTGAAGAAAATAATTCAAGTATTTCGTTATTGAATTGAATATTGAGTAATTGAATTTAAGGTAAATTGAATTGAATATTGAGTAATTGAATTGATTTTATTGAGTAATTTCTTAGAAAATAATTGAAAATATTTTTCTTAATTTTTTATATCCAAAATTTATATTTATATTTGTATTTAATTTTGTTATATGAAAAAAATATTTTTCAATACTGTTTTTAGTCGGAAAATTAAAAATAATAAACAAACTTACGTCTTTGATGTCAAATTGAAGAACTGCGCCCATGTAATTTGGGATTTTTGTTAAAAGCATCCAAAAGCCCCAAACTTGACATGATTGAGTGATAACAATAGCCCAGACTGGTCCGGAGAAAATAATTTTTTTCCAGGGTGTTGGAATCGGCTGAAATTTTTGTAAATAAACAAAATTAGTAATAAAATTTATAATGACTTGAATTTAAGTCATAATTTTTTATTTATACTTGTATTTATAATTTATATAATTTTCATTTATATAATTATAATTTTCACAATTATAATTTACATAATTTATATAATTTTATATAATTTTAATTTATATAATTTTATTTTCTATAATTTTAATTTATTTTATTTATCACAAATAAATAATTATTATTTATCACAAATAAACAAATAATTATTATTTATCACAAATAAATAAATAATTATTATTTGTCACAAATAAACAATTATTATTTGTCACAAATAAACAATTATTATTTGTCACAAATAAATAAATAATTATTATTTATCACAAATAATAATTTATATATAATTTGAAATGATTTGTTTTTATTCGACTTTTTAAAAATTGAACGAAATAGTTATAATAAATAATTATATTATAACAAATGTTATAAATATATGTTTTTTATAAATTGCAGCTTTTATCTGATTTACACGAAGGCCAAAAAAATCCTCAATAACAATATTAGATAAAAATACTTCATTAACGCCAATTATTTACATTGTAATTGGATTTCTGACGCATCAACAAATCGCTCGTGTTAAATAAATTTTTACACTCCTTGCAATTATTTACTTTCATCTCTTTATCAATTATATCAATTATTTTTAAATGTAAAAATATATTGCTTAGAGACGGAAAAGAAGTTAAAAAAATAAAGATTACTAAACGAAGCGAATAGAAAAAATAGTTCAGGATATTCAAAATATATAGAAATAACATAAATAAATAAATTAATATAGTATAAGAGTAAATAATTAATAAAAATACTGCAAAGAATGAGTAGAAAAAATAATAGAATCAACAACTGGTTCGTTAGCTCAGTTGGAGAAGGCCTAGGGCTCTGCAGTCGTGGATCGAGGGTTCGCGCCCGATAGCCATTGGTTTTTCCTTCACGTGAGATAATCAGAACGGGAGAAAAAGAGGAAAAGAAGAAAAGGAGGAAAAATAAAAATAGGAAGAACTAAAAGAAAAAAAAAAGAAATAAAAAAATATATATGAGAAAAATACAAGAAATGGAAAAAAATACAAGAAAAAAAGAATCATGAAAAAGAAAATAAAAAAGAAAAAGGAGAAGACAAAAGTAAGAAAAATATAAAGAAAAAACAAGAAGAATAAGAAAGAAAAAAAAGAAAAGAAAGAAAAAAGAAAAGAAAGAATTAAAATAAGAAAAGTAAAAAAGGAAAAAAAGAATTAAAATAAGAAAAATAAAAAAAAGGAAAGAAATAAAATAGGAAAAATAAAAAGAAAGGAAAGAAATAAAATAAGAAAAATAAAATAATAGGAAAGAGATCAAATAAGAAAAAGAAAGGAAAAAAATAAAATAAAAAAAATAAAAAGAAAAAAAATTAAAAAAATAAAAAGAAATAAACAGCAGGAATATAAGAAGAAAGAAAGAAACAAAGAAGAATAAGATAAAAATAATAAAAAGAAAAAATAAGAAAAGAAAGTAAAGAAAAAACAAGAATAATAGAAAGAAAAGTTAAGAAGAAAGAAAAATGGAAAGCAGAAAAAAGGAAAGCAGAAGAAAGGAAAGCAGAAGAAAAGAATAAAACAAGAATAATGAAAAGAAAAGTTAAGAAAGAAAAAAAGAAGAAAAGAAAAAAAGAATAATAAAATAAAAAGTTAAGAAGAAAGAAAAATAAAGAAATATGGAAAAAATAGAAAAGTTAAAAAAAAAATAAAAATAAAATTGAAGAAATAAAATGAAGATTAATTGACAAATATTTAATGAGAGTTCAATTTACCTCTGAGGTTTCAGTGACTCCTAGACTGACCTCGATGTACTCTTTCTCGTCTAGAGGAATACTCTGGTGTTCCGAAGGCGAATCCTTTCCCAGGAAGTACCACATAATTGACCAAATCAAGGTGAAGCCTCCCCAAAAGTAGAAGACGCTGGGCCATCCCATAAAAGAGGCAGCAAGGACGCCAGAACTTTGCAGGGCAAACACGTTTCCGAACCATCCACCGGCATAAACAAACGTCGCTAGTGAATCACAATAAAACACATTACGTGAGATTTATCACGAATCATAAATCCAGTCCTTAAAAATTATTCTCACAAAACTGTAGTAAAATTCAGTTTTATTTTAGGGCAACCGAAATTAATTTGACCCAAAAAAAATTAATTTGACCAATAAAAAATAATTTGGCCAATACAAAATTAATTTAACCAATAAAAAATAATTTGTCCAATAAAAAATTAATTTGACCAAAAACAAATTAATTTGACCAAAACAAAAAATAATTTGGCCAATAAAAAATAATTTGAAAAATAAAAAATTAATTTGCCTAAAAATAGTAATGCCATTTATTTTATAATAATTGTAATAATAATGAATTTTCTTACTCAGTGTGCCCCGTTCTGGAAAAGGTACCCACTTTGCGCAGAGGGTATGTAGAATGGGGGGCACGACCCCCTGACAGAATCCAGAAATTACCCTGCAGGCACAAACAGCCTGCCAGCCGCCATGGTAGGCTGCGACTGGCACCAAAAGTGTCACAAGGGCACACAACCCCATCATAATACCATAAAGTCTTTGGGCGCCCCACCTTTGGGCAAACAGACCCCCTGGTATTTGCGTCAGAACGTACCCCCAGAAAAATGAACTCAATACCAAATTTTTGTCATCTTCGCTCCAATCGAAGGACTAAATGAAACAAACAAAAAATTACTTTTTTCTAAAGGGTACCAATTTTTAATTAAATTTTTATTATATTTTTATTTTATTTTATAAAAATAATTATCTAATATATAAATAAACATCAAATAACATCTTTCGTTTAAAAATAATTCTCATTATAATTATCATTTGGAATTATTTTTTCTGACAATTTTGATTTTAATAAATTTCCATTCTTTGTGTCATTATTTTCAATTTTATTGGGTCACCCATAAACTACGTCACATTGCTGGGGAGGGGGAGTACGTAACAATCAGTGCATTAATTAAACCTTTTTTTGCTATTTATTTATTTTTTTATACTTATATTATTTGCTTTCTGTTTATTTATTTTATTCTATTCTTTATTTATTTTATTCTATTTTTTACTTATTTTATTCTATTTTTTATTTATTTTATTTTTTATCTATTTTATTTTTTATCTATTTTATTTTTATCTATTTTATTTTTTATTTATTTTATTTTTTATCTATTTTATTTTTTATCTATGGGGCCATCCATATATTACATAACGCTTTTTTTTTGAATATTTTGAACTCCCCTTGAAGCGTTACGTAATGTATGGATGACCCCTATTTTATTTTTCACATATTTATTTTAATTTATTTCTTGTTTATTTATTTTATTTGTTTTTGTTTGTCATTAGTCACATTTTTTTTATCTTTAATTTTTTTTAACTTTTTATAAATCATTGTCAATTAGCCAGTGACGTGAGTGGAGATCTGGGGGCCCCACTGAAAAATTACTCTAAGGGGGTCATTTTTGGTTTTTTAAAAAAATTTTAAAAAAACTGTATTTCTTCAGGAAAGTGTTTCTTAAATTGTGTGTAAAAATTATTTTTTCGTTTCTCGAGTACCTTAAAGCCTGAATTTGATTTTTTGTTGGTCATGGCTTCAATTGCCACGGACATGGAGACCCTTATCACATAACAAGAAAAATATCCTCCCGTCATTAGGAGCACTTGAATGTGTCTGCAACCAATTGTAGCTGGGAACAAAAAATTTTACAATTTTTAATAAAAATGAAAATTTTAAAAATGTGAGAGACATGGCTCCCCTTAATTCCCCCCTAGAGTAAAAATAGAATTATCGATATTATTTATATATTTTTAAATGTTTTTTAATTCTTAAATATTTTTAAAAAATTTTAAATATTTTTTGAAATATTTAAATATTTTTCTAAACATTTTTTCAAAGTTTTAAATATTTTAAAAAATTTTTAAATATTGTTTTAAATTTTTAAATATTTTTAAATATTGTTTTAAATTTTTAAACATTTTTAAATATTTTATTTTAAGTTTTAAATTTTTTTAACATTTTTTTAAATATTTAAATAAATATTTAAAAATAAAGATAAAAGAATTTAAAAAAAATTAAATTTCTCAATTTGAATATTAATAAAAGAATTTAAAAAAAACTATTTTTGTTTGTAATTCTTGTCTTTTATTTTTTTTTAGAGAACCTTTTTATTTAAAAAATGTATTGAAGAGAAGTGAAGTTATAAAGAATATAATCATTTGTTTTCAGGTGAGAAGCAATGATTGGAATGTTTCGCAATTGATAAGATTTAACAAACATTAAAGACCAGAAGTTCTACAAACACAAGCATAGAATAATTTTCAATCTGACTAATTTCATTCCCTCGTTTAATTAGCAATCACTTTTTAATCTGACCGGCAAAATTTACTCGCAATTTTATTTCACATTCATATTTGATTTTACTTCTAATTTCAATCAGATTCAAATCGACAATTTTGAAACGTTAATGAATATTCTCTTTTTTTATTTTATCCATCCATTTTTTTATTTTCTTTAGTTATTCTTTTCTTCAATTGTTCTCTATTTATTATAATTAGAAAATTTATTTTCCTTTTTTTGAAATATTATTTTCCAAAAAATAATGTTCTTTTAAATGTTTTCTTTAGAAAATATTTAGAAAAATGTTTTATTAGAAAATATTTAGAAAAATGTTTTATTAGAAAATATTTAGAAAAACGTTTCATTAGAAAATATTTAAAAAAACGTTTCATTAGAAAATATTTAAAAAACGTTTCATTAGAAAATATTTAAAAAAATGTTTTACTAGAAAATATTTAGAAAAATGTTTTATGAGACAATGTTTTTTTAAAAATGTTTTCTTAAAAAGTTTATTCTTTGAAAATGTTTTCTTTAAAAGTGTGCTCTTTGAAAAATGTCATTTTCTTTATTTTTAGTATTGCGGATGACACATAAGCAACTAATAATAATTAAAATGGTGAATTATTGCTATTTCTTAATGCAATAAAAATTGGATAACAAATTGAAGAATTTTCGTCATTAAGGATTGTTATCGCTAAATTATGAAAAGTTTATCGGAACATCAATTTCGATAAAATCTTTTTATAAAATTAGTAATAATCTTATGCTTTAAAATACCTTGTTACTGTTGAAATTTTCAATTAATCACTTCTAGTATATCATACACTGACGCACTTTTGATTGATAAAAAATTCTTTCTTGAAGCCACAAATCATTGCACGTGCTTTAATTTACTTTTTTTTTTATTAATCATTTTCTCGACATTTCAAATTTTATCACACGAATTTATTTTTATTTCTCTTTTATTTTGTTTGTACATTTTTTTTAAAAGTTATGACAATTATATTCACGATGCTATTATTGCGAAGAAGAAAAAGGGGCTAAAGAAGAAATGGAAGAAATTACTCTATTAATAGATAAATAAATATAAATAAATAAATATAAATAAATAAATATAAATTAATAAATAAAAGAATAATAATAATACAAACAATAAAACAACAATATGAAGAATAATACATTAATATAATCAATAATAAATAATAATAATTGACAAAGAACAAGAAACAGAAGAAAAACAAGAAGAAGAAAAAGAAGAGAAGAAAAAAGAGGAGGAAAAAAGGAAGATAGAGAAGAAAATAAAGAAGAAGAAAGAAGATAAAGAAGAAGATGTAGTAGAAAAGAGTAAGGAAGAAGAAGATACAGTGGAAAAAAGAAGATAAAGAAAAAATGAGAACAAGAAGAGAAAGCAGAAGACAAAAGAAAGAGGAAGAAGCAAAAGAAAAAAGTAAGAAAAAGAAGATAGAGATGCGGAAATAAAGAAAAGAGAAAAAATAGGACGAGGAAGAAGACCAAGCAGAAACAAATGAAGAAAGAAGGTAAGAAGAAGATAAAGCAGCATAAATAAAGGAAAAAGAAGAAAAAGAAAAACTTAAAGCAGAAGAAAGAAAAGGAGAGAGAGAAAAGGAATATAAAGCAAAATAAAGGAATGGCAAGAAGAAGATAAATCTGCAGTAAAAAAGGAAGTGGAAGAACAACAGTATAAAGTAGAAAAGAGAAATAGAAATAGAAAGAAGAAGATAGAGCGAGGAGTAGAAAAGAAAAAGTAGATAAACAGGAAGATAAAGAAGAAGAGAATGATGTAGAGAAAGTAGAAAAATAGGAAGAGAAAGAGAGCCAAAAAAAATTAAAAAGAAGAAGCAGACAATAAAAACAGTAAGAGGTAGAAGATAAAGCAGAAGAAGTATGGAAGAGATAAATGAAGATAAAGAAGAATGAAGAAAGTAAGAAAAAAGAGAAATAGAGGGTAAATAAGGAGAAAGAATTGAAGGAAAAAAATTGAAGGAGAAAAAAGAGAGAATGCAAAAGAAGAAAAGAAGGAATAAGATAAAGCATAAGAATAAATGAAGTGGAAAAAGAAAAATATTAAGAAGACGAAAATAAAGTAGAAGAAAAGAGGAAGAGGATAAAGAAAAAGTAGAAGTTAAAGCAGAAGAAAAGAAGTAATAGGAAGTAGACAAAGAAGAAGAAAAAGATGATAAAATAGAAGATAAGACAGAAGAAAAATGGAAGAGAAAAAAGAATAAAAAGACAAAGTAAGAACGTTAAAAGAAAAAATGAAGTGGAAGGAGAAAAAAGAAGATGAAGATAAAGCAGAAGAAAAGAAGTAATAAGAAGAAGAAAAGGAAGATAAAGCAGAAGAAAATAAGAGAAGGTAAAAAATAAAACAAGAAAAATTGAAAAGAAAGAAGAAGATAAAACAGAAGAAAAATAGAAGAAAATAAAAGAGAAAAAAGAAGACAAAGGAAGAAAGTAAGAAGAAAACAAAAAATATGATAATTTAGAAGAAGAAAGTAAAATGAAAGAGAAAAAGAAGTTAAATCAGAAGAAGAAATGAATATAAAGAATAAGAAGAAAATAAGATAAATCAGATGAGAAGAAGATAAAGCATAAGAATAAATGGACGAGGAAGAATAAGATGATGGAGAAGAAAGAAGGAAGAGGATGAATAAATAGAAGAAGCTAAAGCAGAAAAAATGAAGTAATAGGAAGAAGAGAAAGAAGATAAAGAAGATAAAGCCGAAGAAAAAATAAGAGGAAAAAATAAAACAGAAGAAAAATTGAAAAGAAAAAAGAAGATAAAACAGAAGATAAATAGAAGATAGAACTGGAGAAATATAGAAGATAGAACAGGAGAAAAAGAGAAAATAGAACAGAAGAAAAATAGAAGATAAAACAGAAGAATAGTAGAAGATAAAACAGGAGAAAAGTAGAGAAGAAAAAAGAAGACAAAGGAAAAAAGTAGGAAGAAAACAAAAAATATGATAATTCAGAAAAAGAAATTAAGATGAAAGAGGAAAAGAAGTTAAGTTAGAAGGAATAATGAAGATAAAGAATATGAAGAAAAAGAAAAAGAAGATAAAGCATAAGAATAAATGGAAGTGGAAGTAGAAAAATAACATAGCTTCCGCTTCTTTTCTTTTTGTATAAGTTTCCTCTTGAGGAAGCAAAAAGAAGAAAAAGAAGTAAAAGAAGGTAAAGAAAAAGAAAAAGAAAAAAGAAGAAAAAGGAAGAAGAAAAGATGAGAAAAATAAACAGAAAAAAGTATGATGAAGAAAATGAAGAAAAAGAGCAAGTAGGCGAAAGAAGAAGATGAGAATAAAATGGGGAAAAGAAAAAAGGAAGAAAGGAAGAAAAGAAGAAAAGAGGAAAAGAGGAAAAGAAAAAAGGAAGAAAAGAAGAAAAATAGTAAATAAAAATAAAATACAATAAATAAAAAAGAAGAAAAGAAGAAAAGAAGAAAAAATTGAAAATAGAACATAAGAAGTAAAAAATAAATATTAATAAAAAAGGGTAATTTTTCGCATGTGGACCAAACTAAAATTCCATTTTTAATTAAATTACCTTTTGGTTTGTGATTCGGAATGTGTATTTTATCAGCAATTGAAATTCGCCGAGACGAGACTCTTCTCGATGAAGTGGTCATTTTGCCGAAAAAAAGTCAAAATCCAAAAAAACAATCACAATTAATTATTTAACAAAGAGCTTCTGATCAACTGAGGATTGACCACCAACTAAGCACGCTTTTTATGTCCAAGACTCCAAATGCCTTAATCCCCTCTCGATTGTCTGCAAAATGTAGTGACCCTGTGTTACGCTAAGACTCGTGTATTTGTAAAACGATTACGCTGTATATTCTCCCGGTACATCAGGTACGTCAGATATTATCAATCAATCTTAGTTCTTTACGTAATTTTGCAATTTTCACTTATGGTTATAAGCAAATCGTGTAATGTAAATATTCCAGGCACTTTATATGGGGCACTCTCCGAAAAAGGGACCTTAGGTGTAAAAAAATTGTAGGTTATGTTCGATGATCGTTTTGAGGCAATTAAAGATTCGGTTTTAACTGCTATCAGTCGAAGATAATTTTTCTCGGTGGTAGACACACGAAGTGTATAAAAATCACTCCCTTTGATTGCTAAGGATTAAAAAATTAGTTTTTGATCAAAACTATCATCAAACATAACCTCTAATCGTTTGCTTCTAAGGTCCCTTTCTTTGGAGCGCGACTTATGCAAAATTGTGGCAAATACAATTAATTTTTATCACTTTTTTTATTTAAAAGAACATTGCCATTAAACGCCTAGGTCTATGCAACCCGAAATACATTAATGCATGTTTAGTATTCTCAATAGTTCTTTTGTTATTATTGTAAAAATATCATATAAAATGACAATAATTTATATAAGCAAAAGCGTTTTAAAATGTTTTTGTTTTGTTTTTTTAAACTACAGTCAACTCTATGAATAGTGCCGCAGATTTTCACAAATTTGCGCATAGGAAACAAAAGACGTTCGAGTGAGAACAAAAGAAAAGCGGCACTATTCATAGGGTTTTAGTGGCACTATTCGTAGAGTTTTAGCGGCACTATTCGTAGAGTTTTAGCGGCACTATTCATAGAGCTTTAGTGGCACTATTCATAGAGATTTCGTGGCACTATTTGTAGAGTTTTAGCGGCACTATTCATAGAGTCTTAGTGGCACTATTCATACACTTTTAGTGGCACTATTCATAGAGTTTCAGTGGCCCTATTCGTAAATTTTCAATGACACTATTCATAGAGTTGCCTGTATTTAAAAAAATGTAATATTATTTGTGAAAGTTCTCAAAATTAATCATTATTGCATAATCGCCGATAATGTTAGTGTTTCAAGATAATATCTTGATACAGAAATTTAATTTTTCTTTGGGAATAACTGATTTTTATAAAAATAAAAAAAACTAATCTGCTACATCTAGATTAGAATATAGTACCAGAGAACATCTTCGTCTGTGTAATTTCTTTCTGTGAACAAATGATGTCGAAAAGTGGTAATAAAAATAGAGGATTGTTAAAAATACAATTTTATTAAATGTAGTAATTTGTACAATAGAAATAAATTAATATTGCATTGATACAATGCAATTTTTTACTTTGGCATACTTATTACTAAGTAAAAAAAACGACTATAAACTATAAAATAGGCTTCAGTATCTTTGTTTCATTTCGACATTGTTAGGACGACTCTCGACTTTTCTTGCTTTAACTTCCGCAGGGTCATTCCACCACTGAACTTCCGCTTTTCCGAAAATTATGAAAATTAAATTGCCCAGAAAATATATAAAGGCCGAAATATAGAATACAATGTGCCACAAATGCTCATCAGTCTGTAATATAAAAATTAAACAATAAATAACAATTGTTATAATAACACGTTGGGGCAGGGGGGCAGCTGCCCCCCTAGGAGGTCACGCTGTTGAGTAATAATAATAATAGTAAAATAATAGTAATAGTAATAATAAACGTAACAATAGTCATATAATAAAAATAATAATAATAATAATAAAAATAATAATAATAATTATAATAATGATAATAATTATAATAACAATAATAGTAATGTTACAATTTTGGTACGAATGGTAGTAAATAAAAAAAAATTAAAACAATTGATTTAAAATTATATAACATTACCTCAATGTAGACAATTTTTCCAACAATAATAGGAGCAATTATAGCGATTATGGATGCGATACAATTTGTAATGGACATCATTGTTCCGGCATAATTTGGACTTAAATCGATGTGATTAATTTGAAAGCCGCAAAGAGATCCAGCATTGAGTCCAACTGATATGACAAGAATTAATATTGGGATGCTATTGTCAACGTCCTTTGGCAAAAAGCAGAGTGAAAAGAGGGCCAATCCTGGGCCCCAATGAGCAATAGTGTTGGAAACTTTACGAGTCGTAGCCCTGCTTGCGCCTTTTTTCAATGCATAATCCGAAAGCCAGCTAGCTGGAAAACTCAAGATCCACATTGCCAAGTACGGAAGTGCCGAAAATACTCCACTCTGAAATAATGTTTTGAGGTAAATAGTACTTTTACATTAATTTATATAATTAATTTATAGAATGTTGGTACTACAAGCAGTAATATTACTCTGTGATGAAGTATGATGATAATTGTGTTGTACTACAAGGTACTACGAAGTACTACAAGGTACTAAAAGTATACTACAAGTATACTACAAGGTATTAGAAGTGTACTACAAATGTACTACAAGGGTACTAAAAGTGTACTACAAGATACTACTAGGTAATGCAAGTGTACTACAAGTGTACTACAAGGAACTATAAAGGTACTACAAGTATACTACAAGGGTACTACAAGGGTACTACAAGATACTACAAGAGTTTTACAAGGGTACTACAAGTGTACTACAAGGGTACTACAAGGGTACTACAAGGTAATTCAAATGAACTACAAACGTACTACAAAGGTACTACAAGTGTACTACAAGGGTACTACAAGGGTACTACAAAGGTACTACAAGAGTACTACAAGGATACTACAAGTGTACTACAAGGGTACTACAAGGATACTACAAGTGTACTACAAGATACTACTAGGTAATGCAAGTGTACTACAAGTGTACTACAAGGAACTATAAAGGTACTACAAGGGTACTACAAGGTAATGCAAATGTACTACAAGGTACTACAAAGGTACTACAGGGGTACTACAAGGGTACTACAAGTGTACTACAAGGGTACTACAAGATACTAGTAGGTAATGCAAGTGTACTACAAGGGTACTACAAGGGTAATGCAAAGGTACTACAAAGAGTAATGTGCTATAAGTGTATTGAAAGTGTATTGAAGGTATACTACAAGCTACAACAAGGTATTTTAAAGTACTATAAGGTATTATTGGATAATACAAGGTACTACTAGGTACTACAAGGTATTATAAGATATTATAAGGTACTACAATGTACTAAAAGATACTACAAGATACTAATAGGTAATGCAAGTGTACTACAAGGGTAATGCAAAGGTACTACAAGGTACTGCAAAGGTACTACAGGGGTACTACAAGGGTACTACAAAGGTACTACAAAGGTACTACAAGGTACTGCAAGGGTACTACAAAGGTACTACAAATGTACTACAAGGGTACTACAAAGGTACTACAAAGGTACTACAAAGGTACTACAAGGGTACTACAAAGGTACTACAAAGGTACTACAAGTGTACTACAAGGGTATTACAAATGTACTACAAAGTTACTACAAAGGTACTACAAGTGTACTACAAAGGTACTACAAAGGTACTACAAGTGTACTACAAGTGTACTACAAAGGTACTACAAGTGTACTACAAGGGTACCACAAGGGTACTACAAAGGTACTACAAAGGTACTACAAAGGTACTACAAGGGTACTACAAAGGTACTACAAAGGTACTACAAGTGTTCTACAAGATACTACTAGATAATACAAGTGTACTACAAGGGTACTACAAGATACTACAAGAGTACTACAAAGAGTAATGTGCTATAAGTGTATTGAAAGTGTATTGCAGGTGTGCTACAAGCTATAACAAGGTATTATAAAATACTATAAGGTACTATAAGGTACTATAAGGTATTATAAAATACTATAAGGTACTATAAGGTACTATAAGGTACTATAAGGTACTATAAGGTATTATAAGATATTATTGGATAATACAAGGTACTACAAGGTACTACAAGGTATTATAAGATATTATAAGGTATTACAATGTACTACAAGATACAATAAGGTACTACAAGATACAACAAGTTATTACAAGCTACTATAAGTGAATTAGGAAGTACTAATTATGTACTACAAAGCACTAGAAGGTACTGTAGGGTACCATAAGATATGATAAGGTACTGCAAGGTATTAAATGAATTCTAAGGTACTATAAGGTACTAAATAGAATAATAAGGTACTATAAGGTACCTTATAGAATTGTAAGGTACTACAAGACATTATAAGGTACTACAAGAAATTATAAGGTACTATGTGGAACTGTAAGATACTAACAAGGTACTATAAGGTACTACAATCGACTGTCACTATAAGCTGTATGTTACTACAATAAAGTACTGTCAATAATATAAAGCACTTCACAATTATTCTACAAAATAAATTACACCATTCTAAAATAATTAATCAGAACCTTGAGAAAGCGACGTAGACAATGCCTTAATTTGATAATAAAAACAAATTATTGTGTTCAATGGAATAGTACTACAATGTTTTGGCATGTGAATACTGATAGTGGCAAATGATTGCGTAATGTTTGAGCTCTTTAAATCTATTTTTAACCAAAATTCCCTTCTTTCACTCATTGAGTTATCTCCTGGGGAAACAAATATTATTAATCGTTTTTACAATTTTCCTACCATCATCTATCACTTTTTTCAGAAGACACAAAATTTTCCTTTTCATCCGATCATCACTCGACTTTCGAATTAATATTTGTGCATTGAGAGTGAAATATGGTAAGTACCATGACTGTACCCATAACCATGTTTAGTGCTATGAAATTCGAACAGTAATCTAGATTGTACAGAATAACATCTAGATAGTACAGAGTAACCTCTAGATTGTAAAGAGTAGCATCTAGATGGTATAGAATTATTTCCAGATATTAAAGAGTAACGTCTAGATTTTAAAGTAAAATCTAGATTATAAAAAGTAACATCTAGATTATAAGACGTACTATCTAGATTATAAGAAGTTGAATCTGGACATTAAAGAGTGACGTCTAGATTATCAAAAGTAACATCTAGATTATAAAAATTAACATCTAGATTATAAGACATACTATCTACATTATAATAAGTAACATCTGGATATTAAAGAGTGACGTTTAGATTATAAAAAATAACATCTAGATTATAAGACGTACCATCTAGATTATAGGAAGTAACATCTGGCAATTAAAGAGTAACTTCTACATTAGAAAAAGTAACATCTAGATTATAAAAAGTTGCATCTAGATTATAAAATGTAGCATCTAGATTATATGAAGTAGCTTCTGGGTAGTATAGAGTGGCATCTAGATAGTACACAGTAACATCTAGATTGTATGGAACGACGCCTAGATAGTACAGAGTAACATCTTGATCGGACAGAGTAACATCTAGATAGTATATTCTAACATCTAGATTGTAAGGAGTAGCATCTATATAGTACGCAGTAACATCTACCTTGTAAAGAGTAACATCTATGTCGTAGAGAGGAATATCTTTGTAATAAGGACTAAAATCTAGATAGTAAGAAGCAAAATCTAAATTCTACTTGGTAATATAAAAACTTTGGTAACATTTTTGATGGTACTTAGTAGCATACTGATAGTAGCGTGTAACATATTTTTACCATCTACCTTTAATTTCTCCTACTGTGGTTAATTACCATCAATTAAAAAATATATCAATTAATTTTCAATTTAATTAATAAATAGGTATTTACCTCTTCTATATTCTGTCCTAAAATGTGCTTCATGTAACTGGGCATTTCCGTCAAAAGCATCCAGTAGCCCCAGTTTTGCCCACAGTGGACTATTATTAATGACCACATTGGCACCGATGTGAAAATTTCTTTCCAAGGGGTTTGTAGTTTCTAAAAAGAAAACAAAAAACGTTACATATTATGTATTTTGATTTCTTTAAATTTTGCAAATATGAAATAATTAAGTAATAATAATTTTATTTCATTTTTGGAGCGCACGTTTCATTAAAAAAATCCGATTTCAAAAGGCGTAAAAAGATTAACACATAGATTAGATTTATTTTGCAATCTCATTTACGCAAACTGATTTTTAAAAAAATTGGTTGATAAGATAAAATCAATAAAAAAACTAAAGTATTTTAAAAATGTTAATTTACTAATTGATTATATGAATTTTATTAAATTAAAAAATTACAATTGTTCGTTAATTTATTAACTAATAATTGTTTATTAATTAAACAACAAATAATTGTTTATTAATTAAACAAGAAATATTTGTTTATTAATTAAACAACAAATAATTGTTTATTGATTAAACAACAGATAATTGTTTATTAATTAAACAACAAATAATTGTTTATTGATTAAACAACAAATAATTGTTTATTAATTATACATCAAATAATTGTTTATTAATTCAATAACAAAAATACATTTACTAATTAAATAACAAAAAATAGTATATTTTTTACATAACCAGAAATAGTTTATTAATAACAAATAAATATTAAACAACAAATTTTACATAATAATTAATAATTCTTTATTTATCAATTAACAAAAAAATATTAAAAAATATAAATAAAAATAAATAAAAATAAACAATCGTTTATTTTTGTCAATTAACAAAAAATGTTATAATGACAAAAATAAATAAAATAAATAAAAATAAATAACCTTAAAATAAATTTTTTTTAACTAACATAAAAAAAGTATTGGGAAAATACCTCGAATTTTTTTTTCTCAATTGTTTCTTGTTCTAGTTTTTCACTACCTTGGATGTACAATTTTTCACCACGAGAAATAGTTGGATGCACTCCAGGACTATCAAAGCCTAAAGCATAAAAAAGACTCGCCCATAGCATTGCAAGGACACCAAAAATATAAAAAATACTAGGCCAGCCAATAAGAGAGCCAGCCAAGAAACCGGAAATCGGCATCGTTATCACTGTGCCAAATTGGCCCCCGGCATACGCAAATGTTCCTGTAAAAAAATATTGCAATTAATTTCTTTTTATTTTAATAATTAATTTATTATTTTATCAATATACTAATTTAATTATCAATATACTAATTTAATTGTTAATATACCAATTTAATTATCAATATACTAATTAAATTATCAATTTATTATTTTATTTGGCCACTTTATTTCTTAGTTAAAGGTCCGCGTGCAATAACCGCCTCTGAGCTTACACGCACCTTGCCCAATTTTATAATTTACTTATTAACATATTTATTTATTAATTGGAGTCTTCGATTTGCTAAAAAAAATTAATGTAAATATTATTATGATTTTATGTAAAAGATGTGTTACCTAATCGCGCCCTTTCTCCTGGTGGGGCCCACTTTGATAAAAGTGTTTGTGTGCAAGGCAGAAGACTGCCTTGACAGAGGCCCATACCCACTCGACAAATACAAACAGCAATCCAATTTCCGTATTTGCTGCCAACGGGAATTAAAAGTGTCAACAGGCCGCAAATAAAAATGCCTATTGAAACTAATCTTTGGGCGCTCCAAATTCCAGCCATGTAACCAGCAGGAATTTGAGTCACGACATAACCCCAAAAAAAGGAGCTCAGCAGCATCGCTTTTGTGTCCGGGCCCCAGTCAAATGTCTAAAAACGGTTTTGTTAGTGTTGATGATTTTAGGTTATTATTTTTCTTTGGGTGGTAAATGTGCCAATAAAGTTATTGTCCCTTTTTTCAACATTTTTGTAAAATAACCTCTTTACACAAAAAATGGTTCTATCTTTTAAGATACTGAACCGATTTTAATAAATCAAAGACAAAAGCAATCCAAAACAACTGTGTTTTAATACTGGTGTGAAAGACAAACAGCTGACATGACAGGAAATGTGAAAACGCATGCGCGTAGCATGCAGCATTTCCGCTTGTTGTCACGCCTGGGTATACGTGTGCATTTTAAGCGACAGAATTATTAAATATCAACAAACAGTACAATTTCCTCAAATCCTTTTTTACAGTATTAAAACACAGTTGTTTTGGATTGCTTTTGTCTTTGATTTATTAAAATCGGCTCAGTATCTTAAAAGATATAACAGAGTTTGAAAGAACTTGATAAGATTATGTTCAATTTTGAATAATGACTCTTGAATACGATTCTGGAATATAATTATATTCCAGAATCGTATTCAAGAGACATTATTTGATTCATTAGGTCCAACTTAATATTTAGCAAAAATATATCATGCGAATTAATGGAACGAAAAATTTTGCCAGTTTGAGGTTAAGTTGGAGTTGAGAATCAACTCGCAACTCCGATAGCCTCGAACTCCACAAATTTTTTACAGTTTACTTTTTGTGACTTATTTATTACAGTTTACTTTTTGTGACTCATTTATTACAGTTTATTTTCTTTTTACTTTCAACATTGATTTAAATTCTGTTTATAAACATATTTTCCTATTTTATATCTAGGACAAGCATGTCGTGCTTTGATAACCCCTTTCTTAGATAAAAATAGTACAACAATGTTTGTGAGAAAATTAGCATTTTTCTATACATTTAATATTAGTGGAATAATTATAATTTCAAGAATGAAAAATTCAATTTTTTCTCTCCTTTTTTTTTACTTAAAAACCGTTTTTTTAAATTTACCTGAAAATTGTTTGTCGTAGAATTGTCGGTCATCGCCACCACAGCAACTGACATGCTGACTCGTAGTCCGTAGGATATTGTCATGCCCAAGAAAAGCAGGAAAATTTGAAAGTGCCTTTTCCCAAGGGCCCCTGCCAGAAAATCAGGGGAATTAATTAAAAGGTACGTTCTCTCGTTTTGCATTTTTTGAAAAACAATAGCGCTCGAATGATTGAAAAAAGAGACTGTATTGCTAAATAAGACGCTGACAATCATTCTACTTGACCCTCCAGTGTCTATCTTTGACCTTGACTTTCGTATTATCTATTATTAATTTGCATTTGAAACTGTTATAAATGCAAATATCAACAGTTTTAGGTTTACTTTTATTAAAACGATACTGATAAGCTTTGAACTGATCATTGTGAAAGCTCCTTTAGAATAGAAATTTAGATGGAGAAAATCAAAACTACAGTTAGAGCGGAAGCTTGCGGAAAGCTTACGGAGAGCTTGCGAAGCTTTCAAAAAGCGTTCTGCGCAAGCTTGCGAAGCTTTCGAAAAGCTTTCCGTGCAAGCTTACACTGTGAGCTTTCCGAACTAGAGTGGTAAGCTTGCAAGCTTCTCGTGGAAACTTTGCAAACTTACGTGAGAGCTTGCAGTGTAAGCTTTAATTAAAGCTCACATGCAAGCTTCTAGTACAAGCATTCAGTACAAGCTTTTAGTGCAAGCTTTTAATGCAAGCTTATAGTGCAAGCTCACATGCAAACTTATAGTGCAAGCTCACATGCAAACTTTCAGTGTAAACTTCGAGTGCAAGCTTTTAGCACAAGCTTTCATTACAAGCTTTTAGTGCAAGCTTGCATGGTGTGATCATTATTCAACTTGCCGCAAGCTTATATGCAAGCTTTCAACTTTCTCACGTGAAGCTTGCTGTAAGCTTTAGATGAAAGCTTTCATGTGAGCATGCATGTGAGTTTGCACTGTAAATTCGAACTGTAAGTTTGCAGTGAAAGCTTGCAATGTCAATTCGACCTGTAAGCTTTCATGTAAGCTTGTATGTGAGCTTGCATGTAAGCTTGCATGTGAGCTTTCATGTAAGCTTGCATGTGAGCTTTCATGTAAGCTTTCATGTAAGCTTGCATGTGAGCTTGCATGCGAGCTTTCATGTAAGCTTGCATGTGAGCTTTCATGTGAGCTTGCATGCGAGCTTTCATGTAAGCTTGCACTCTAAGCTTGTATGAGAGCTTTAACTTAAACTTGCAGTTCAAGATCGTCAACTTGCAAGAATTCTAGCAAGCTTTCCGCAAGCTCGCAGCTTTTCGCCTTGCCAGAAAATTGCACTGCAAGCTTGCAACAAGTTTGCCACGCAATTTTGCAAGCGAGAGCTTAAAAGCTTCCAAAGGAAAATACCACTATAAATTATTATTTGCGTTAAAACTATTACGTAAACAACGATATGATAAGTAAATTGAAAATAAATATTTCCTCGAATTTTCAAGTACAGTAAGTACAAGTCTTGATGTTTAAAACAAACATTCATTGTTTTGTGTATATTAAACAATATTAAACAAGTACATTAAATCATTATTGTTCAATTACTCTTAAGCTGATTTTATATTTTGTAATTTACTGTAAATAAGTAGATTTTAAATTATCAGATTTATTCTCGTTTTTCCAGTTACGCATTTATTTTTATAACTCGCTTTTTTTATTTTTCAGTAAAAATTATTTCTTGTGTGTTTAGAAAAAAAAGTTTACGGAAATGGAACAGGATGTGAATTTCCGGGGATTAGCTTTTTTTTATTATTCTTTAAATCAATTGATTTTAATTACTCGACAATTTTATTTTATTTATTGAACTTGGTGAAAAATGTCTTTTAATTGTTGTGCTGTTTTATAATCAGCTTTTTGCTTTTCTTTATTAATAATAAACAATCGGTTTTGTTTAATTGCAATTTATTTCTGCTTAATTGATACTCATTTTGTTTATTCGACATTTATTTGCTTTCATAAAAATTCGGTTTATTAAAAACCAGACAACTTTGTTCTTATAAAATAATTATTTGTAATAAATAATTTTATTTGATATTACAAAACAATTATTTATAATTATTAATTATTTTTGTTATTACAAAACAATTGTTTATAATTATCAATTATTTTCATTATTATAAAACAATTATTTATAATTATTAATTACTTTTATTATTACAAAACAATTGTTTGTAATTATCAATTATTTTCATTATTATAAAATAATTATTTATAATTATCAATTATTTTTGTTATTACAAAACAATTGTTTATAATAAATAATTTTCTTTGTTATTACAAAACAATTATTTATAATTATTAATTATTTTCATTATTATAAAACAATTATTTATAATTATTAATTATCAATTATTTTTGTTATTACAAAACAGTTGTTTATAATAAATAATTTTCTTTGTTATTACAAATCAATTGTTTATAATTATTAATTATTTTTGTTATTACAAAACAATTGTTTATAATTATTAATTATTTTCATTATAAAACAATTATTTATAATTATCAATTATTTTTGTTATTACAAAACAGTTGTTTATAATTATTAATTATTTTTGGTATTACAAAACAAATGTTTATAATTATTAATTATTTTCATTATTATAAAATAATTATTTATAATTATTAATTATTTCTTTTCTAAGCTTCTATTTAAAATTTTTTTTCAAAAAAAGCCTCAATTTGCATAAATAAAATTTAATTTTAATTATCGTAACAATTGTGAAATGTATTTTAATTTTAAGTAAACGCTTATTATCCTTTTAGTCCCTGTAATAGTGACCTTATTATCAATTTCCTTGTGAAATCGAGAAAATTATATTTCAAGGGCTCATAATTCCTATTTTTTATCATAAATAAAAAAAAAGTTTTTAACTGCCAATTTAACAAAAATTATTCACTAATAAAACAGTTGCTTGGCAATTTTCTCACACACAAAACCGTTCTTGAAAAATTGTTATTATCTAATTATTCGCTATCAGTATTTTTTAATTAATTAATCAATCTTATACTATCATCATTTTTTTGATAAATTTTCTAAAAAACTTTAAATATTTATTTCATTGTTTTTTAAGTTCATTTCATTTTTTGAATTATTTTTTACATTAATGGTTTAATTTTTTATTATTTTTCATAATAATTGTTTTAATTTTTTATCATTTTTCATAATAATTGTTTAACTTTTTATTCATTTTTCATAATAATCGCTTAATTTTGTATTCATTTTTTATAATAATCGCTTAATTTTTTATTATTTTTTAAATTAATCGTTTAATCGTTTAATTTTTTATATTATTTTTCATATTAATTGTTCAATTTTTTATTTATTTTTTTTATTTACCCCAGTTACACTTTATTGTTTTATTATTTATTTACACGATTTGTCACCGTATTCAAAAATGCTCAATAAAATGCAAACTTCTTCAAACAATTTTTTATTTCAGCAATGATTATTTTGAGATACAAAAATACATTTCCGTCTAAATGACTAATTTTCTTTTAATTGATAATTAGCAACTGTTAACAATTACATAATAATTATACAAATAATTCCAAATACAAAATAATATTAAAAATAATTTTGATTAATTGGTGATAATTTGCAATAATTAATAAAAATGTTTAAAATTAATAATCATTTTTAATATTTAAAAATAATTTTTACTAAATAATCATTTTTAATATTTAAAAATAATTTTTACTAAATAATCATTTTTAATATTTAAAAATAATGTTTTTATTAATTAATAAATTTGACCAATTTAATATTTACTAATTAATAATTTTAAATTATTAAATTTTAAAAAAGTTTATTTAAAAAAGTAAATGTTTATTCATTAAATTTAACTTTTGTCATCAAGAAGTAAAATAACTTTCAATTTCTTAATAACTAGGAAAATTGTCGTAATTTATTGCCAAACATTTTGATGAAAATTGAAAAGTTTCCAAGACAATTAAAAATATATACATATTTGTATATAAATTATAATCCTTATCAGTTACAATTGATAAAAAAAATAAGAACAATCTTAGGATTCCCCTGGCCATGGAATGTCATTTCACGGAAATTATTACTCGAGTTCTTATTTTGTATGTAACAACTAGTGCAATTAACTTCGCAATTTTTTAATTACAGATGTGTCAGCTGATAGGAAAAATAGTCAAAATTACGAAATAGTCGAACTACGAGTAAAATTGTTGAAAAATGAATTTTACGAATTATTAAGAATTTTTACATTTTTTACAATTTTTTTTTTACACATTTTACATTTTTTAGTTCTTACACTTTTTTACATTTTTTACAATTTTTACATTTAATAAGATTATAAAAATTTATAAAAGCTACAAGTTTCTTTTGCAATTATTATTAATTATGAAAGAGAAAAAAATGCGAAGAGAAGGCGAAATTAAATAATTGCGAAGAAAAGGATTAAAGGGATTAAAATAAGAAAAAATAATTTGAATGATAAGAAATTGAAATAAATTAAAATAATTGAAATGGCAAAATTAATTGACACGATAAAAATAATTAAAGTGGCAAAAATGATAAAAAACGATTAAAATGGCAAAAGTAATTGTAATGTGAAAAAATAATTGAAATGACAAAAAATAATTGAAATGACAACAAATAATTGAAATGACAACAAATGACATGGCAAAAAATAATTGAAAGTAATTAAAATGACAAAAATTAATGGAAAAAATTGAAATGACAAAAAAAATAATTGACATAAAAAAATAATCATAATAAGAAATGGCGCGCCTAAAAAACATTAAATAATGAATATAATTAAAAAGGATTTAAAAAGCATAAAAAGTATAAAAATATAAAAATTATTAAAAATAAAAAAATTAAGAACGCAAGAAGTATAAAAAAGAATTTGAAAAAGTGAATAAAAGTTTAGTTAATAAAAATAGAAAAATGATAAAGAAAATACAAATTTTCGTTTCGAAAATGATAAAAAATGCAATAAATTAAAATATGAGACAAAATTTAATTAAAATTATGTAAAAAATTTAAAACACTTTTTGCGTCTTTTATTAAGCGAAAGATAAAATTCTTATGCTCTCTTTTTAAAGAATTTTTTCTTTTTCATTAAATTGGAATGTCAACAAATTATTTATTTTTAAAAATCTTTAGACACACGAGAAGAATGTAAAACACTTTTTTTTATTATTATAAAAAAACCATAATATCACAATTCCACTTGTCACGTGCAGAATAGAAATAATATTTTATTCTAACGTGACAACTGAAATTGTCAATAAGTGAAGTTCAAATACAACAAAAATCAATCTTACTCTCAATTTTTAATTAAAATGATCAAAATGTAAGTGAATTTTAAAAAAACAATGGATTTCAACTATTTTTGAAAATTTGCTATTACCAACATAAAGAACAGAAAAATTAGTATTTAACATTGTAAAACGAAATTATGAAAATAATTATTAAAATATAAAGTGAAAAAAAGTATGTCAACAAAAAAGTTCTGTTAACAAGAATTGTGTTTAAAAAAAGTTTAAAATTGTATTTAAAAGAAGTGCTAAAAAAAATTGTATTTAAAAAAGCTGTGTTAACAAAAAATTGTATTTAAAAAAATGTGACAACAAAAATTGTATTTAGAAAAAATTGTGTTAACAAAAATTGTATTTAGAAAAAATGGTGTCAACAAAAATTGTATTTAAAAAAACTGTGACAACAAAAATTGTATTAGAAAAAATTGTGTTAACAAAAATTGTATTAACAAAAATTGTATTTAAAAAAAGCTAACAAAAATCGTATTTAAAAGAAAAACGTGTGAAAAAAAACGCTTGACAGTGAAAAAATATCTATCGAATTATCAGCAAATTTATGTGAATATTTATAAAATTTACCTGAGGAGAAGGGGGGACCCTCGGAAGGATTATTTTCCTCGACTTTAAGCACGCTCATTTTCCGTCTAAACTCAATTTTCAGAAGCTTGAAGCATTTTATAAGTAGAGCCCCACTTTTCCTCAAGAAATGTGCTCCCACTACTATTTCCACGATACGTCTAATCTCGCTGGCTATTTAGTAGAAATGAATCGATTGATACTTTAAAAACAAAAAACAAAAAGTCATTTCTCTTCTTTCTTTCTTTCCTTCTTTCTTTTTTGGCAGGTGACAAATGTCAAGAAAAAAAAACAAATACCTACTCAAATATCAAGAATCCTATATTATTTAAACAATACTTTCTTTACAAGAGCGTGGTTAAATATAATCTTTTCTTTTCTCTTTTTTCTTCTCTACATCTTTCTCGTTATACAAAAATATTGCTCGAAACAGTGTGCTCGAAAGACACTTTCATTTATTGAAATGCTCGAGAGCGAATTGATAATATATATTTTTTTCATTTTAAAGAAAAAGATTCAAATTATCATATAATTCTATTTATATATATATATATAAAAAAAATATATCAATATACTAATTAAAATCGTCTAGCATATAATTCAAATTGTCGCTAAGGATTTCGTTTTCTATGCAATTTTCGTTTTTTCGGCTGTGGCTCAATTCCTGATGAATTTGACAAATCTGCGTCGTCCGACAATTCCGTTAAAGAAAGTGATCTTCTTTCTCGGCCCTGCGATGATCTTTGAGGTGTCGGACAAAGCTCCAACTCCGATATTCTAAAAAACATTTTTTTTATTATCATGAATTCTCTTTCCTTTATTATATCATATTATTTAATTAATTGAACAAACAAAAAAATTATTCACACTTAAAAACTTCTTTACTACATTAATCTCTTTACTAATTACAATTATTTCCATTTCTATCTCTTCAGCAAAAAAAAAAAAAGATTTTTTTATCCAGGAGAATAAAAAAAATTTCCACAAAGGGCTATAATATAGACGCTTTTATTCTCCAGGGCAATAATGAGTACATTATTTCATATTTCATAGGGTAAAAATGAGCACTTTGTTACCCTAGGGCAATAATAAGCACTTTATTTCTCTAGGATAAAAATGAGAACATTATTTCCCTTAAGTAAAAACGAGTACATTATTTCCATCGTGGAAAAATGAGCATATTATTTCATTGGAGTAAAAATGAGTACATTATTTCCCTTGGGTAAAAAAGAGCACGTTATTTCTCTGGGACAAAAATGAGTACATTATTTCTCTGGGGTAAAAATGAGCACGTTATTTCCCTGGGGTAAAAAATAGCATGTTATTTCCCTGGGGTAAAAAATAGCATGTTATTTCTCTGGGGTAAAAATGAGCACGTTATTTCCCTAGGGTAAAAATGAGTACATTATTTCCCTGGGGTGAAAAAATAGCACGTTATTTCTCTGGAGTAAAAATGAGCACATTATTTCCCTGGGGTAAAAAAGAGCACGTTATTTCTCTGGGGCAAAAATGAGCATGTTATTTCTCTAGTGCAAAAATGAGTACATTTTTTCCCTTGGGTAGAAATGAGCACGTTATTTCTCTAGGGCAAAAATGTGTTATTAAACTCGAGCAATAAATCACTAGTTAACCGTAGAGAAATAATAGGCACATTATTTCCCTAAGGGAAAAATGCACATTATATCCCTGAGTCAAGAAAAAGACTTTTTTAACTCTAGGACAAAAATAGCTATTTTTTCCGCCCTAAGACAATAATTGACAATACATTTTTTAGAATCGTAGTTTATCTTACAGTATTAATTTTAATTATTTTTTTGTTTTTAATATTTTAATGTTAATATTATTTTAAAATGAAATCGTAAAGTATAGCGAGTTTAAAATCAAATAATAAAATATGACGAGTTTTTTTATTGTATTTATTTATTTATCTTGGTATCCCAAATTGTGAATATTCTGAATATTGTAACATAAAAAAGATTGTATAGCTCTTAGTTGAAAGTAATTTTGTATTATTTATTGCCGTTCTTTTATTAGTTTAATTTTACACAGTTCTTGTATTTTTTTTATTTTACGACTTTTTTTAAATACATTTTTAGTTTTCTCTGGAAAATGTTAATAATTTTGTTTAACAAGACATTTGAACAAGACATTTTGAAAACTCGTTTAAGATCCTGAAGGACTTCTAGAAATGGCTTGTCAATAATTAAATTAATAATAAAAAATATAAATAATAATAATTTTCACGCATTTGTCAAGATTCTATTCTTAATATACAATAATTTCAATAACAAGTAAATCCTGAAAGGAATGAAACTTCTTACGTCACAGAAACATTTTTTTATCACAACTATAATTGTAGAAAATATTCCACATAAGAAAAGCATCAATTATCAAAAATCTCAATTATCTTGATTAGCTTAATCTTAGCAATTCTTACACTTTAAACATCAAAGGAAAAACTTTTTTAATTAATTAAAATAAAATTAAAATAAAATTTTAAAAAATTAATTATTAATTATAATTATTAATCATAATTTTCCAAGTTTTGTATTTTTATTTTCAATTCGTTGAGTATTTTTATGTTACATTTGATAAAAAATAATTTCATTCTAATTTGAAATTCAATACAAATTTGCAATTTCATACAAATTTGAAATTTCATACAAATTTGAAATTTCATGCAAATTTGCAATTTCATACAAATTTGAAATTTAATACAAATTTAAAATTTAATACAAATTTGAAATTGCATACAAATTTGAAATTGCATACAAATTTGAAATTTCATACAAATTTGTAATTTTATACAAATTTGTTATTTTATACAAATTTGTAATTTTATAAAAATTTGTTATTTTATACAAATTTGTAATTTTATAAAAATTTACAATTTCCTACAAATTATAACTTAATTTAATACAAAATAATAATTTATTTTTTTAGTTAAATGTATTTTCTTTTTAAATGGAAAAAATGCTTTGTTCTAGAGAAATAAAGCGCGCATTATTTAGCAAGGGGTATAAATAGGAAAAAGCGAAAGTTTAAAATTAGGCTTAAAGTGCACATTAATGCCCTTGGGGAATAATAGAGGAATTTGCACCCTCGGTCAATAAAACGAGAATTATCGTCCCGAGTCAATAAAGTGGGCATTATTGCCCTAGACAAATAAAATATACATTATTTCTCTTAAAAAATAGTTTATTTTATTTCGTTGCTCTAGAATAAAAAATGCACATTCTGACCCGCTCTTAAAAAAAGAACCTTTAATTTAAAGATAAACAAAAAACAAAAACTACATCAAGAGATCATTTTAATTTCTACAATAGGATAAAAATTTAATTTCTCATTTAGCGAAAATGCAAATAAAAAAAATTCTCACATCAGACAAAAAACAGTTTGAGTTATCGCTCAATTATCGAATTAAATAATTACTAAACAATTATATAATTACTAAAAAATTGTATAATTATTAAAAAAAAGTGTATAATTACTAAAAGTGTATAATTACTAAGTGTATAATTACTAAAAGTGTATAATTACTAAACAAAATTGTATAATTACTACTAATATAATTACTGCTAAAAAATGTATAATATAATTACTATTAACATGTATAATTACTACTAAAAAATTGTATAATCACTACTACAAAATAGTATAATCACTACTACAAAATTGAATAATTACTAATAAAGAATTGTACAATTACTAAAAACTAATTGTCAAAAAAAATTATACAATCAACAAAAATAATTACATAATTGTTTAGTTTGAAAAAAAAATGATTGTGACCATGAAAACTGATGTTTTAAACAAGTTCCTATGCCTCAAACAGTTACAATTCATCGTATATTTACACACATAAAAAAAAAGAAGAGTAAAACTCAGTCTAAAATTAAAAACAAAAGAATGTAAAGAAAAAAAGAACCGAAAATCGTAAAGAAGCACAAATAACGATTCTTACTCATTGGGAGTTTGCGTTTCAGGTTTATCAGTTTCTTCGGGCGCTTCTAATCCATTTGAACAAGTGGCGGCAATTTCCTGGCTTCTCATTTCAGGATCTATCGATCTTTGACTCAATTTCTGCGACTGGCTCAAAAATCGATTTTTCGTCATATTATTCAATTGTACGGGCGCTGTTATTGAGTGATTTTTATAAGCCTTGGTTAAGTCCAATGTGGCGCATTTTGTGCAATTGTACGTTTTATAAATACCGACAAGATAATTCGCCAACTCGAACATATTGAAGCGCAACGATATGACAATAAATTGGGCATTCTTTGTACGCTCTTTAATGTAATTGCCGACAATTGAGACATTTTTGAAGTCCAGTGCCGCGTCAATCTCGTCCATGAAGTAAAAAGGTGTCGGCTTATAATGATGAAGCGCAAAAATTAAAGCCAGCGAGCTCAGTGTCTTCTCCCCTCCGCTCAAATTGCTGATATTCTTCCACGACTTCTTCGGCGGTCGCACACTGAACACGATACCTGTACAAAAATAAAAAGAAATTAGAATTTAAAGTAATGAAAACAATGAATTATAAAATTATTATTAATTATTATTTAATTATTAACTATTAAAAACGATAGAATTGAAAACGTAAAGGTTTAATAATAATAATTATTATATAATAACGATGGTATTTTTTAAAAAGAAAATAATAATAATAATAATAAAAATAATGTTGATAATAATGATCATGATAAAAATGATAAAAATAATGACAATGAAACTAAAAAGCATTTTTCATTTGTTTTAGCTCGTTTAAGAGTTTACATAAATAAATGAATAATTGTAATAACAATAATATAAAGATATTTTCAAAATCCAAGTCATGAAATTAATAAATAATTAAAAATGTCACTTTCAGATAATTAATATAAAAAATTATATCAAAATTACAAGCATTATAAATTGAAACGAAATAAAGGTAGAAAATAATTAGAAAGTGGAATCAGATTACAATTAGAACATAAAAATATTTGTTGAATAGAAAATAAAACTAAATTGTAATAATAGTACAAATAAAATATGGTACAATCAAAACGTATCTAGCTCAATAAATGAAAATAAAAGGAAATTTTAATGCTCTTTATTGCAAATTTAATTTTATTTAGAAATGAAAATGATCGAGGTTATTATTTTTAATTTTAAAACCATTTCAGATATTGCGCTTTAAAATATTTTGAAGTATTTTTTTTATTTGAAATGTATACGGGCACAGGACCCTTACAATATTTGATATCAATGATCTTAAACCAGAAAATAATCAACAAAATATATATATAAACAAAATATATATTTTTAAATACTTTCAAGTATTTTAAAATAATCTGAAGTACTCTGAAGTATTTTGAAGTACTTTGAAGTATTTTGAAATAATTTGAAGTAGTCTGAAGTATTTTGAAATAATTTGAAGTACTTTGAAGTATTTTGAAGTACTATGAAGTATTTTGAAATAATCTGAAATACTCTAAAGTATTTTTAAATACTTTGAAAACTCTAAAGTATTTTTAAATACTTTGAAATATTTTGAAATAATCTGAAGCATTTTTAAATACTTTGAAATATTTTGAAATAATCTGAAGTATTTTTAAATACTTTGAAATATTTTGAAATAATCTGAAGTACTCTGAAGCATTTTAAAAAACTAATATTTTAAAATATTTTTATACTCTTTTTTACTTATTTTTATACTTTATTTAATATTTAAAACACTATTTTTAAATATTTTGAAGCATCTTTAAATATTTGGAAGTTTTAAAGTATTTAAAAGTAATGTAAAGGATTTTGAAGTATTTTAAAGTATTCTAAAGTAATTTTAAGTATATTTCAATACTTTGCATAGAATTTTTAAGTGTTTTTAAATATTTCGAAGAAATATATTATTTTGAAATAATTTGAAGTATTGGGAAGTATTTGGAAAAATTTGAAAGCAATTTAAAGTATTTCTAAGTATTTTAAAAGATTTTTAAATACTTTGAAGAATTTTGAAATTTATTCTGAAGTATTTCAAGGTATTTTGAAATATTTGGAAACATATTAAATAAATTAAAATTTTTTTTAAATATTTTAATGGGCAATTAACTATTCTGAAAAATTCAGCATTGGTCTGAAGAATTTTAAACTAATTTTAAGTATATTTAAAAATTTGGTATAATATTGTAGTCTTTTTATTATTATTATTATTATTTATTATTATTTATTATTTTAAACAATAAACGGGCTTACAAATTTTTGTAGTATTTTTAAGTGTTCTTAAAGATTTTGAAGAATTTTAAAATATTGTAAAGTAGTTTTAAGTATTTTTAAATATTTTAAAGGATTTTTAAATATTTGAGAGGATCTTCAAATACTTTGAAGTATTTTCAATTGTAGTTTGAAGTATTTTAAAGTATTGGGAAGTATTTGAAAATATTTTCAATAAATTTTAAGAATTTTTTAAGATTTTTAAATATTTGGAAATATTTTGAAATAGTGTGTAGTATTTTGAAGTGACTTTAAGTATATTTAGATATTTTGTAGTATTTTTAAGTGTTTTTAAATATTTTGAAGAATTCAAAAATATTTTAAATTAATGCTAAGAATTTTACATTCTTTTGAAGGATTTTAAAATATATTTGATTATTTTCTAATATTTTGAAGTATTTTGAAGAAGTTTGTAGTATTCTTAAATATTTTGAAAGAATTAAAAGTAATTTTAAGTAATTTAATGTATTTTCTAAGTATTTTGGAATCTTTTAAAAGATTCTAAAATATTTTAGAGTATTTTGAGGTGTATTCTGAAGTATTTTAAAGTATAAGAAAGTATTTGGAAATATTTTGAAATAGTCTGTAGTATCATAATACTTATAAAATATTTTTAAAAATTGGTATTTTAAAATCTGCATATGTATATTTTATTCAATATTTAAAATACTAATATTTTTAAATATAGTTAAGTGTTTAGAAATGTTTTTTACATTTTAAATATTTTGCAGTATTTTGAAGTATTTTGAAGTATTTTGAAGCCTTTTAAAGTATTCTGAATCATTGGGAAGTATTTGGAAATATTTTAAAAATATTTTAAGTATTTTTAAATATTTTGAAGTAATTTGAAGTATGTTGAAGCCGTCTGAAGTATTTTAAATTAGTTTGAGGTATTTTAAAGTAATTTTAAGTACATTTAAATATTTTGAAGTATTTCTTAAAATTTTTAAATACTAGAAAGTATTTAGGAATATTTTAAAGACATTTTAAGTATTTTGAAATATTTTGAATTATTTTGAAGCATTTTCAAGTATTTTGAATCATTGGGAAGTATTTGGAAATATTTTGAAGTATTTAGAAATATTTTGAAGTATTTGGAAATATTTTAAAGATATTTTGAAGTATTTTGAAGCATTTTAAAGTATTTTGAATACTTGGGAAGTATTTAGAAATATTTTAAGTATTTTGAAGTATTTTGAAGCATTTTAAAGTATTTTGAATACTTGGGAAGTATTTTGAAATATTTTGAAGTATTTTGAAGCATTTTGAAGCATTTATTTTTGAATATTTGGGAAGTATTTGGAAATATTTTAAAAATATTTTAAGTATTTTGAAGTATTTTGAAGCATTTTAAAGTATTTTGAATACTTGGGAAGTATTTGGAAATATTTTAAAGATATTTTAAGTATTTTGAAATATTTTGAAGTTATTTGAAGCATTTCAAAGTATTTCGAATCATTGGGAAGTATTTTGAAATATTTTGAAGTATTTTGAAGTATTTTGAAGTATTTTGAAGCATTTTGTAGTATTTTGAAGTATTTTAAAGCACTTTAAAGTAATTTTGAGTAAATTTAAATATTTTTAAACCATTTTAAGTGTCTTTAAACGTTTTGTAGTATATTCAAGTGTTTTTAAAGGTTTTAAAACATTATAGTTTTTCAAAATATTTTAAAAGGATTTAAAATACTTCAAGAGTACTTTAAAATACTTCAAAATATTTAAAATTACTTCAAAATACTTAAATCGTTTTAATATTTAAAATAATGACCTTAAGTAATTTAAACTCCATAGAAAATTACTTCTACAATAACCCCAAGAGCATTAAGTAAAAAACTTTCACTTTTTCAAAAGTAATCCAAATTCTTACCTCTTCTTACAAAATATTGAAAAATTAATTTTTTTTACACAAACACACCTGCAAAATATAATGGAAATTTTTCTACTTTTCTCATGGAGATCATGGAAAACTCATCGAATGAAAAGAAATCAATTTTGTATTTTTAAATTAATAGCAAGAGATTAACTGAAGTTTTTATAATTTTTCAATATAACTATATTATTCTTTTTTTCTTCATTTCAAAATCTTGTTATGAAAGAAAATCCCCTTTTTAAAAATTGAAAATCCCCTTTTGAAATTGAAAATCCACCATTGTTTTTATTAAATAACACTGAACAAACTTTTCCCCCCCAATTCCATTTATAATCTTGTCCATTTTTTCTCAATTCTACCTTTTCCAAACAAATTACAGGGTGTCTACTAACCGGGAAAATCGGGAAAACCGGGAAATAACCGGGAAAAAAAATAAAACCGGGAATAGTCGGGAAAACCGGGAAATAGTCGGGAATTGAAATTCAGTTGAGACGGGCCAATGAATTTTATGAAAATTTG
>WNHD01001092.1:0-21583 GCA_011057455.1 Ganaspis sp. Gsp50
CAAGGTTATGTGTTCATCTCTTAATGATAAAGACATTCATACAAAAAAATGTCTTGCACCTTATCGGTGCCAATTTCCGTAGCTAGCTCTTAGACTAAGTGTGTCGCTACACAACGTAAAATGAACTGAGGTGGTGCCAGCGCTCGAGACCAAACGCATCTGCGCATGCCTGTGACTGGACTGTCCGCAGGCATGCGCAAATGCGTTTGGTCTCCCGCTCTCGCATTCTGGACGAACGATTCAAAAATATAACCTTAGCAATCGAAATTTCGGGGTATTTTTTTAAATCAAGATTTTGTTTATTCAAGGCTTATTCTCATTCAAACCATAAAGGGTAATAAATAATTATTTGCACTGTTTAAGAAAAAAGTGCAATGAAACATAACCTTTATTCATTATTCCTCGACTTTACGTCATCGTTCCCGATGACACTCGAAATGACAATGAAAATATTAATTATATTAATTGTAAGAGTACATAATTTTACAAGTCCGGGAGGATTTACTGACTGGTGTTTTTTGTTTTCAGCAGTGTGGCAGTGGAACGACAGATGGCGCGGTAGTGAGTGGAGGTGGTGGTATGGATTGCATACCCCTGCGTCCTGGGCCGTTTCACTACTTGATCAACGAGCAGGCCAAGTCCCTGGTGGCTCTCCAGGAGCTGCAGAATGAGGTCGGTGCTCTCCTCGAGTTTCGGGACCTCGTCATCGAGACGTTCCCAAACCTCCGGCACAAGATGGCGGTCTCGGTGGCAACTTCCAGCTCGGCCAACGCATCCGTGATGTCCTCCTCGCAGAGTTCTCACATCCCCTTGCCACTTTCAAGTCCATCGTCTCGTAGAATAAGCGACTGGGAACCGGGAAAGGTGAGACGACGAGCTCCAAGGGAAGGCGAAACTTCGGCAACCTCCTCCTTACCCAGAAGTAGAAGCAATTCCCACAGTGGGGGCAGCAAGAACAGTGCTACCGTTCAAGATTCTGGCTTCAGCACGGAGACCTCTTCCAAGGATAGCGCCTCCACGGCGATCCCAAGGCCACCTAGTCCGCGTCCAGTTCTCGACGAGGCCGAGGACGAATTATGGAATCTCTTGGACGTGATTCATCGGAAAGGCATTCGACTCAGAGAGGAGGTTGAGAGTCTTCAGGGTCGTTTGGAAAGTGTAGCGTCCGAGGACTTTGGTCTGTCGGGCGATGTTTTAGAGGCTGTGAAAAGAGTTGCTCGATCGGAGGATGATGCAAGCAACGATGACATCGACAGGATTACGGGAGACGCTGATTCTCAGGTGGCCGAGCTCAAGAGAGAAAAGTTGCAGCTTCTGGATAAGGTTGCCGAGCTCGAGGCAGAGACGATATCGAGTCGAGCACGGGCCCAGGAACTTCAGTCAGAGCTAGCCGCTCTCTCGGCTCTCAGGATTGGAGTTGAAGACCATTTGCGCGCCGGAAAACTGGATGGATCTTACGCGATTCATGCTCCTGGTGCTCAGAGGATTCAGCCCATTTCACCAGCTATTGCAACGTCATCGCCCAAGAATAACGTTAGTAATATCAGGAGCAAGGGGTCCGCTTTTGCCTCTGTGCTTCCCGCAAAGGCCCACAAGAATAGGTTTAGAACAAGGACTATAGAGAAAAATGTGGTCGCCAATGTGGTCGCTAGGTCGATCGAGGACCTGAATGTAGAAGATAATGTTAACGACAGGAGAGCAAGACTGGGAGCACTGGATTCCGTGCTCATTTCACCCACCAGGGTGGCTAACGTTAGAGAAGTCGATTCCAAGAAAATCGCCGCTATTTTAAGGGAACACTCGCCTCTTGAACTTCAGCGGCACCTTATCACCACAACCGTCCATAACCAGGTGACTTTTTTTCTTATTCACACCATCTCTTTCGCACAAGCACAGTTCTGTACTTTTGCAGACGTAAACCTTTCACGGAGGCAGGGCGGAAAATAATGTCTGCGTTGCAGAAGGAAAATTTATGTCAAGAACGAATTTTATGGATCAATAGTGATGAATATATTGCACCTGATGTCATTTTGCGTTTAGGTTTTTTTTTCGTTTTTTCTCTTGTTGCCTAATACATTTCTCTAGTTTTTAGTTTCACTTTAGTTTTTAGTTCACTTTCGATGAGCATCCTCAGAAGAGTCATTAATCTTATTAGTTACTAATATTGAAGTGAAAGGAATGAGTGAAAAGTTTTATTCTCATTCATATTGGACTTGATTGCACTTTCTCTATTTTAAGTGAATACTCTGCTCTAGATGTATTTAAGACGTTTCTTTTCACAGGCCTTACAAAAGAGACTGGACGCAGTTGAGAAAAGCACTGAAACACTCTCGGAAAGATTAGACAAAGCCCGAGAAGAGAATGATGATCTTAGATTTCAAGTAAGTTTTTCTTTGTGCATGGAAATAAAAAACTTTCTTTATTTTCTTCTTCCATTTCTCCTAAGCAAAACATTTTTTTGAGAATTGAAAATGAAAGTACTATTACAAGCACTACTTTTATAAAAACTAATTACAGTCTCCACCCTCAATATGCCCACTTCCCTCATCGAATGCTTTTTCCATTCCTTATGACCGGGTATATTGATAGCGGGGACTGTTTGTAATTGAGTATTTAGAGAATACTGAAAAAGAGTTGTAGATTAAAAATAGCCCAGATAGCACCAAAGTCTCACCTTCAAAAGTTTCCTTTGGGAGCCCCCAAAAAGTTTCCCTCTGCTAGTATAGTCATCTCCCCAAGAGATGGACTTGTTCATTTCTCATCCGAACTCCGACTCTTTCGGATACCATCGTTATGTGTCCTTGCCAAGGTCCATCTTGGAGGTCTCAGATACGAAACATTCTGGAGATTTTCACAGTTTACTGTGTACAGTCGAAAGAGAAACCTATTGGAGAACATTACTCTGAGTAACCTGATGGGTAAATATCGTCGTGGTCCTTCACGAATAATTACCGAAACCAGGAAAAACATCGAGATTCAATTCTGGTTCATTAGGGTTAAAACGACACGATCTTTAATCTCGGACGCCACCTCAAAGTTTGTCAGTAAAAGAATAGGATACCTGGTCCCATAAGGGATATACTCCTTGATGGAAAATCCAAACGACAATAGCCATAGAAAAGACTACTATATCTACTTCTAGGTACTATCGACCACCAGTTGCATAATCAATCTCGAATGATACCAAAAAAACGGAATCATTTGAGATGCACCGGAAGGGATGTAACCGAACAGTGCAAAGAAGAACACTCAAAAATCACCAGTCGGCGCCAATTCAAGTCCCGAAATACAAACTTGAAGCTGTCGACTAAAATTTACGGCTCAGAATCGAGAGGTGGCTCCATTCAGTGAGGCTTCAACTTACTAACTGGCGCGCACGAGACGACTTCAGTACGAGTTTGGCTACAAGATCGGGCGCTATCCCAAAACCTTTTTACACGGTGTACCCGGAAAAATCTGTTGAAGGAGCATGGATTACTCCAAACTACTGAAACAATTAGAAGGTTAGTGGTCAGCTATTTTTCAATCTTCACCAGGGGCATGTTTTCGGTGACGGATACACCAAGGAAGTGCCTAGAAGCTGGATAGCGTGGGCCACTAGGACGCCGCCATTTGTGGAAGCAGGCCAGCTGACCTGCTCCTATTGTTCTTTCATATTTGGCCGAGAAGTGCAGGATTCTCCGTCTTGTGTTCCATGTTAAATAAAGTTCTGATAGTGTTTCTTTAATCGGAAAAACCGTGTTTAGTATTTTCCTTTTAAATTCAAAGTTTAAGTGCAGTGCTTGTCACCCCCTTTCCCCTCTCTCCAGGCGGAACCGACGACTTCTGTTCAAGTCTCACGCTCGGCGTGAAGTTAGCCGTGGCGAATAGTGTTCCGTTTGCAGTCATCGGAGTCTGGGTAAATCCCCGAATTTACCTATAGCCCGGAAAAAGAATCTCCGAAAATAAATAAACGGATTTCGATGGAAATTCGTGAACTCAAAGTGTGGAGTTCATGAAACCGGTGTCGGTGCAGACAACGTTGTTCGAATAACCATTTTTGCAGCGTCCCTTTCTCTCTCTGAATTAGAGAGAGACAGTAAAAGAGTGAGAGGAACGTTGCAACCATTACACCCGTCGGAACTTTTCACGTTGGAATTCCACTGGGCTTTTGGGGCGTATCCATCCCTGGTTGTAGTGCACCATCCAGAGAATGTGAAACATTGCGACTATGATACGGGTTGCGGTGGGCAAACTTAAGAACCATGCTCAGTAGTAACCCTGTATCCTTTCCTTCCAATTTACTCAGAGGACCGCAACGAGTCCCTCGTCTATTGCCCTAGTCAGTTCGAATCGTCATGTTAAATCACTTAGAATTTTGAAACGCATTCATTGTTCGCGGTAATTCATGTGACAATCAGGTCGAAACCCGGAACCCCTTTCTACAACCCGGGGACGCGCTTTGTAGCTTGAATTGATAAGCTCCGGGGATCACCTAGGTGTCCGGACAAGGTGCATTTGACCATCGACCATGGCGATGACCCCGCCAGAGACCCAATGCGACAGAATCTAACTAGAATTAAAGTAATTGTTAATGTAATTTCCTGAAAACGCCGGAGTGATACAAATTTGAGAATTTTGGCTCCTGCGAGCAAATTCTGAACATAGTAAAATTCACTTAATTACAGCATTAAATTGATTATCACCCCAAAAGTGAGGGGAAGATTCTTTAGACAGTGAAGCTTCCAAAGGAAACTTTAAAGGTAACACGAGATTCCTGTCAACTTCCTGGAAACTTTGGTGCTATCTCGAAGCTTAATTAAAGCCAGCTTTTGTGGCAGATAATCATAAATTTATCACTTGATTCTTGTTCTAAAAGTTATTGTGTTTCAGCTGGCGGAGAGAAACATTGAACTAGAGGGAACACGCGCCAGAGTTCGGGTTCTGGAGCGGTTTCAGCAGCGCCCGTCCACAGAAGGTGATCAAAATTCCGAAGCGGAAGCAGAACTACCAAGATGTGAGCAGAACTGTCCTGAGCCCGGGAGCAGTACAGAGTCTGCTCGGGATCATCATCAGGCTGTTGAAATGAAGCCATCGCCGCGTAGGCGACCTAGTCGAATTCCTTTACCTGGTGCCACGAAGGCGACCGCTCCCAAGCCACCAACACACGGTAGAAACGACAGTAGAGAATCGTTAAAATCACTGAGCAACCGAACGACCAGGGACTCTAGTCGTGACAGTTTGTCAGGGAAAAGCAAGACGCGAGACACTAGTCGCGAGTCCCTGAACAAGAGTCTCTCAAGGACAATCGAGAGGAACAACGGATTCACCCCGAACTCTGGGAGCAAGGAGCCTGGCAAAGACTCTCTTAATAAGTCCTTGCCCCGTAACAATTCCAGTAAAGACTCCTTGAACAAGTCGTCTATGCTCTCCCGGACAAAGGACTCGCTGGAGTCCAATCATCTGGGGAGCTCTTCTCCTGTGACTCCCCCACGTCGACCATCCGCTCCCGCTCGTCGATCTCACAGCCTCGCCCGAGCATCCGTTGATAACGACACCGGCAAGGTACGGACCACAAAGCTATCCTTTTGGCAGCTGCTGAAGTCACCTCTGTCCAACGGTTCGACCTAGTGCCGCCAAACCAATGGTCCTTTCTCTTAGGGATAGTCGCTTCTAACTCTGGCCTTCAACGTACAATTGTCCATCCCGGCTCAGCCGATTACTCACACACTGACACTATTCTTTCGCAGAGCGAGATTTCTGACTACGCCATTTTCTGACAGTGCCTCTCTTCTTCAATGCCTCCCAACTTTTAATCAATCCAACCGTCTCCAAAATCTGCTTCTGGGTCTTCTAAAAGTCAAGTTATCAAATCCAAATTGCTTCGCTTTTTTCGGCGACCATTCGAGACGCTGCATATCAGCGACACAGAGTATACCAAAGTTTTTCGCTACTTGGCAGTATTTTTCGCTACTTGTCAGCGACTATTTGCTAATTTCAAGCGTTTTTCGTTTTTATCAGCAAATATTCGCTGCTTGTAAGCGTTTATCGGTGATTGTTCGCGAGGATTCAATTCTTAGCAGCATCTTTTGATGTTTGGTAGAGACTATTTGCTACTTCACGGCGTTTTGCGCCGCTTAATAGCGATTTACAGCTACTTTCAACATTCTTCGCTGCTTTTTAGCTACTATTCGCTACTTGTCAGCGATTTCCGCTTTTTATCAACGAATATTCGCTACTTGTCAGCGTTTTTTGCTTTTTATCAGTGAGTGTTCGCTATTTAGCAGCGTTTTTTGATACTTTTAAGCGTCTTTCGCTGTTGTTAGCGTGTATTTACTACTCACAAGCGTTTTTCTGATGATTATTACTGACTATTTTCTACTTGACGGCGTTTTGCGCTGTTTACTAGCAACCATTCGTTACTTATCAGCGTTTATAGCAAGTTATCAGCGACTATTTGCTACTTGCAGACGTTCTACGCTGTTTATCAGCGATTATTTGCTGCTTGAAAGCAGTTGCCGTGGCTTGTTAGCGAATATTCGCAAATTATCAGCGTTTTCCGTAGATTATTAGCGACTACTTGCTGCTTGTAAGCGTTTTTGCTGCTTGCTAGCGAGTAAAGCTACTTATCAGCGTTTTTCTTTGATTATTTGCGACTTTTTGCTACTTGTCAGCGTTTTCCGCTTTTTATCAGCAACTATTCGCTATCTTCAGCGTTCTTTCGATATTTTTAAGCGTTTCCGCTGTTTAGTAGCGATTATTCGCAGCTTGAAAGTGTTTTTCGCTGCTTGTTAGCGAGTATTCATTACTTATCAGCGTTTTTCGTTGATTATTAGCGACTATTTGCTACTTGTCAGCGTTTTTTGCTACTTGTTAGCATTATCTGCTTTTTATCAGCGACTATTCACTACCATCAGTGTTTCTTCGCTGCCAGCAGTGTTTATCGCTACTTGCCAGCGTTTTCGTTACTTGTTAGCGTTTTTCGCTACTTCTCAGTGACTATGCGCTACTTTTCAGCGTCTTTTTGATATTTTTCAATAACGGTTCGCATTTTATCAGTGATGCGCGTAGAAAAGATACAACCAAACAAAATCTGCAAATTCTATATAATATAAATTCTATATAATCCGCAAAGCTTTGATTCGAAATTTGACAAAATTCTGTTTGAGCGCGTTAGCAGGAAAACTCAATCACTTTAAATTTGAATCGACTGCAAATTTTTCGCTCACAAGCTGACGTTCACTTATGAATTTTAATAATTTAACAAAAATTGGTTTCTAAAAATACAATTGACATTTGGTAACTTGACTTTTGGAACGACTTGAATCCTGAACGTTTAAAAAATCTAAAAAGTTTCGAAGCAATTTAAATTCATATTATGGTGTCTTAGAATTCGTTCGAATTTAAAAGCACTCAATTCTCTACGCCTCCATATTCGATAGCGTTCAACATCGAAAGCTTTTTAAGTTTTTTAAGTTTAATATCGCACGCTTTCAATCTTTCGTTTCGGTTAATATATGATTAGTCATAATTTAAATATTTCTAATGTCGGTCACATTTAATTTTAAAAGCTTTCAATTTTTAGCGCTTTCAATTTTAAATGCTTTTAATTTTGATAGCGCTCAAATTTAAACGCTTACGAATTTAATGAAGTGACGATTATCAGCGCCTTCAACATTGGTAGCGCTCATTTTTAATCGCTTCTGAATTTGGCTACGTTTACTTGCAAGAAATAAATTATAATAAATAAATATCCTCAATATAAAGAGAAAACGTTCAGAATTTGAGTAAAACGATGTGAAGCCATCTATTAAGTGGATTTTGGGGAAAAATCACTTTTTTATTGAAACACTAAATGGGGATTTTTCGAAAGAAGAACGACGCTATCAGGAAATACGATCTCTGGATTAAGGTCTCTTCTCTGCTTTAAGTTACTACTCGCTCCACTGCCCTTCTTGTTACCAGTGCCTTTTGTACGGAGGAATTGTGATTTTACGCTCGACGATTTTCTTCTACTTGACTCGACTCGACGCACACGCAAGTTTTTAGAAAAATGGCACAAACAGAATTTCATCAAACTTTACTTTCAATCCGTCTTTTTATCACAAAGTTTGGGGAATTGGACACGAATTGCAATACTTTTGAATTTAAATTTTCAATTGAAACTCTAAATTGAATTTTACCGAAAATAGAGTCAATTTGATAAAACAACGAAAACAGATTTTTTCTTTATTTCGAATATTATCAATTCTATTTTCGTTAAAATTTGATGTATCCATCTGCACTAAAAATTCAAGTTGCTAAAAAATAAAGTTGCTTAAAATATTTTTGCGAAAAGTGGAAGAAGTTATCAAAAAAAGAAAATGTACAAAATGTGATTTTCAGTCTGTTTGTGTCATAGGATTTTAAAACACGCACAAATCGTGAAATTCGTTAAAAATATCGTCTGCTCTTCATTGCACCAGGCTTGACCTTTAATAATATATTGCAACACTGTAGGCGCAATTCAAGTGACGAGAGAGTATTTTTTTTTTTGAAGTAGGAACGTAATTGACAATTGTACTGCACAAAATATTTGAAAATGAAGTTGGTTAGCCGACAGACTGATTGGTTCACTAGTTTTTGTACCACGAAACGAACGACTACCATCCTCTACCAAAAAGTCTGAACTGGAGCGCAGGCGAGTGTGCGTTCGAGTCCATCCTGGCCAACGATTATGAAAATGGCCCCTTCTCGCGTTCTTCGTTGGTTTCTCGTAAGTTATGCTTCTTTTATTATCATTTGCTTTGATGCTTCTCTTGGATTGGTGAGCTTGATCCTGCGGTGGCCTCATCGTCCTTGTATTATTTACCGATCACGATCAGCTAAAATTCAACATGAACATTTTTTATTTAACTCTGTATGCTAATTTTTGCATTCTGATGACTAAAAACAGATTTTTAACTACTTTCAGTGCTTTTTCTTTTCTTTCTTTCATATTTTTTATATTAATATGGAAGATGCGTCAGTAATCGTCACCCAGTAAGCCAGTTGTCAATATTTATTCTCAATTTTATTTTATTTTTATTTTTTGTTTTTTATTTACTTCTTTTTAAATAAGAAAGAACGAGAATTATTTAGTATTTAGTTAGTTTAGTAAATGTCGATAACTGAGCGGTGACGATCACTCAAGCATTTACCTTATTCGTAATTTTTTTGTGCCAGAATACTATTTTACTACCCGTCACGATTTATACTGAATTCGCTTTTCGTAAAAATTGATTTTAAAAAATTTACAAATTATAAGATCTTTGGCTTTTTTCATTTTTTTATTTTTTATTTTAAAATATTTTTAAAAAACGTAAGTAAAAATAATGTTTTTAATCATCAGGGATCAAGTTTACGGAGTTAAGTAATTCTTGAATTTCATACAGTACAAGAATCCTTTCATCTCTCAATATAAAAAGATATTTTAATGATTTAAAATTATTTTATAAATATTATTATTATTATTATTATTATTTTTTTAATAATACAAAACAAGTTTTGGAGAGGGAAATTATTATTATTGATTAATGAGCCTTTTATTTTGTTATGCCTGTCTATTTTGCAAAAACTAATTTATTATTACTTAATTTAAACATTAAAGGAAAACTCAAAATTCATTTTTAATTCATCCACAGACGATTGCATATTCTATGTTATAATTCTAAAATGATTTGTCTCGACTTTTTTGCCTCTCTTTTTAAGTTAAAACGAATTATAAATCACAATTTTGCAATTCGAGTCGATTTTAAAAAGGTCACTGGCTAATTATTTAAAATTAATAAACGTCGTTGAGAAATAAGATTAAAAAGTTGAGAATAATTCTCCAGACATTTTTTATATAATTGACCTGCAATTATTAGAGAAATTAACATTTTTATAAAAAATGCACAAAAGTTGCTAAATATAGAGAAAGAAATAATGAAAGAATAATAAATTTCCTTTTTTGTAATTTTTTTTTAATTTTCTAGCATTAAGTTTTAAATTTTCCTCTAAAAGGTATTCGTTATTTTTAAAAATCAATTAAATTTGCTTGAAAAAATGCAAAAAGAATATTGATTGATGAAGGAATTTTTGGTAAATATTTAATTCTAGCAAATCGTACGATACCTGTAGTGAGTCCTTCCTTGCCAACATTTGGCATGTGCATGCACCTATGGTCGTCGACAGCAATTTTCCTGGTAAGAAAATTAGAATGGGTGCTTTCCGAAAAATTGTGTCTCTATTTTGTGCCCCAAAATTTACGAGCTTTTAAAAAAAGAATAAAGTTACAACAACAAGAAAACTAAATAAAATTAAAAAATTTACTTTTCTCCCATATACATATAATATAAAGACTTTTTTTCTTATTTAAAAAACATTTTTCACTTGTCGACCTTATTATTCAGACAACTAATAATCATAAATATTGATACAATTTTTGGGAAGAGAATTTTTTTTCGTTTCAAAAAGAAATTAAAGAGACACATTTTTTCTGAATTTCAGCCTTGTTACCTTTTCTGATTGCTCAAAATTATTGTTAGTGTGACATTTTTTGCTTTTTAAAATTCGATTTTAAAAACAGGGAATAATCAGTCCTTGAAAAGCTTTATTTCAAAGGTAAAATCTTTCCCTTTGTGAAGATTGCGAATGCTGTAAAATTTTTTTTAATGGAGATTTACATTTTTTATGAATTAAAAATTGCACGTTTTTCAGAAAATTGCAAGTCTTTTTCTGAAAATTGTACCTTTCTTCAGAAAGTTGCACCTTTTTCAGAAAATAAAGTTGTATTTTTAGAAAAGAAAAAGATTTTTTTCCTTATTTTTGATTTTTTTTAATCGCTTCTTCTGCATCCACAAACAGAAGCAGACAAAAAGGCCTATAAAATTATTGCTACAATTGTTTACTCATTTGAAATTTATTCGTAACTAACTTAAGAAAAATGTGCAATTTAAATCAAAAAGTTTTTTGAATCTCTGTCTGATTCTGTTAAGTATCATGATAGTAATGATAATTATTTCAGTAATTTAAAATACTACTTGATTACAGAGATAGTGGACAACGGTTCTGATATGCGTTGAATTAAATACTATTTTATTAACAATCGGTTATAATGTCTGCAAGTGACGGTAAAGTAGTTTTTCATAAAAATTGCTGTCGGTAAAGCTGATTTTACGAATTTCTTTTGTATTTTATCACGAATATTTGACAAATGAAATTACAGTACCTTGTAGGGAAGAAACATTGTTGTGTTGTCGGTTGTCGGTAATGCAGAACATGCATATTATCGACTGTGATAATGTAATAATTATCGATTGCGATTTCTTTAAACTAAATAAATCGTGATCGAATGAAGAAGCTACCTGCATTACCGACAGTTAATAAATGTATAATCTATATTGCTAAGGGACAATAAAAACGAAACGTGCATTATCGACAGTATTTTTATAAAATATCGGTAAAACAGAATGTTCCATTGATTACTGGTATATTATTAAACTTTCACTACTTGTGTCGATAAATTAAGAAAATCATATACTGATTTTTGATAATGTAGTTGGTACCATTGTCCAAAAGTCTCTAGTCATACTACCAAAATCACTTTTGCGAACAAAGTTTAAATTAATCATCGGCATAACTACGACCTTTCGACGTAGGTAAATGAAATTGGAGAGTAGAATTTAAAAACTAGTTGCAGTAGTTTGCATGCGTTGTTTATGGATAGTAGAAAATTCTTGCTGTAGAATTTCTTATTTAATTTTAATTTTCCAAATTTTCCTTGCGTAGGCTTGTAAACATTTGAAAAATTATTTTTAGCTCACTTGACACTTAAGGTTCCCAACACTTTCACTTTTTTTTCTAGTTTTAAGAAATCACGAAATTCACAATATTTTACGCATTCCTTGTATCGTCTGTTCTCTTGTGTTTTGTAAAATTTTATAGATATTTAAGGCCTCATTTTTGTCTAGTTGCTTTTTTGAATTTTTAGTCTCTTCAAATTTTAAGGAGACGAGGTAATATTTTGAAGAAAATGGATGGGTCAAAATGTTTATTTACAATCTCCCATATATTATATTTGTTATTATTATTATTATTATTATTATATTATTTTTTCAATTTTTAAAATATTTTCTTTATTTTTGCTTTACAATTTTTTTATCAATAGTTACTTTTTTTGTTATTTCTTGTTTATTTTCAATTTTTAAATGCAAAATTTATTCAGTTTAACGCAAACACAGGCGTTGTAAACATTTTGTAAAGCCCAATCAAGTATTTCAATATTAGCTTTAATATTATGTACTGTTACAAATCTAAAATTATTCACAAATACGATTGTTTTAATATAAATTATTTTTTCCATGCCATTTTTTTAATTACGTGCTTATTTTTCACAGCTCTACAAATTGCAGTTTACGCTTTTTTATATGTTATTAATGTTTCAATCGAGTTTGTTTCGATATAGAAATAATTTTTCTAAATGCAGCATTCTTCACAAGAATAATTTATTGCAATATTCACTTGTAATTCGATGGTTGCTATAATTAAAAGAACGTATCTTATGGTGCTTTGTTAGAAAGAACCTATGTCAGTATAAGAAGTTTTTTGAATTAGACACCTAATTTTGAATTAGTGGTAAATAATGCGCAAATATTTAAAAAACGAACAAAACTTTTTGCAATTGTTTTCAAGGCATCAAAGATTGAAATTGTAAACATAAAATGTCAAATTATCAAAGGGAAATCATTTTAAATATAATTATTAAAAATCATGGATTTCCGTTTATAAATATTTCCAAAGCAGATAAGTTGCTTCTAAACAGATACAGTGAGATAAGTTCTTTTAATTAGCAACCGTCGAATTATGATATTTTAGAATAAGTTGTTTATCTTTACACCAACACGATTTCGTAATTGCAAACAAATAATTTGCTCTCACAATCCCGGTAAGAACAGAGGAATAGAAAAGAATCCAGAATCTGAATCCCATTCAATAGGTAAATTTTTCATTTTCGAATACTCCTATATGGATGAGATTTAATTTTAATTCTCAGCATGTAAGGTAACATAATCTAAGAAATTTTATTCTTGAAATGAGGTAAAGTTTTGGTATATATATTTTCAAACAATTCTAATTTTAGAACTTTAAGATAAAACTAATTCATTAATTTTCCTTACAAAAAATCCGATACTTTCCCCATTAGGTTTTTTTTCAAATGTGTAATTATATATTGGAATGACAATTATAATTTTTTTTGTTAGAATAATGACAGAAATTTAAGGTGAAAAAAGTTAAAGTATAAGGTTAAACTTATAATAAACAATTTTCTAAAACATTAAAATTTTGAAAAATGATGAAAATCGTTGTTCCTTTTGTCCTATTCAACGTATTGAGTAACATTTTTTTAAAAATGTCTATCAAAATAAGATAGGAAATTGAGTTATTATCATTTTTAAACATTCTTATAAATTAAATTCTTCAGACAAAATATTGTTATAACTTTTGAGATAACAAACCGATTATAATAAATCAATGACACAAATAATTTAAAACAAATAGTTTTTAATAATGTAAAAAGGACTTAAGGGAATTTGAATATGTTTGTTGATATTTATTAATTCTATCGTCTAAAAACGGCGCGTGAAAACAAAGTGTGGAAATAAGCAGACGAACCTGACGAATCAGAGACGAACAGCTGACACGTCAGAAAATCTGAAAACGCATGCGCGCATTTGTCTCATCTTGTCTGCTTGTTGCCACGCCACGCTCGAGTTCACGTGCGTTGCTTATAGGCGATAAAATTATTAAATATTAACAGATATAATTACAATTTCTCAAGTCTTTTTTACAATATTGAAAAAGAGTTGTTTTGGATTACTTCTGTCTTTGACTTATTAAAATCGGTTCAGTATCTTAAAAGATAGAACAACTTTTTGTTTAAAGAGGTTAATTTACAAAAATGTTGAAAAAACGATAACTCTATTTTTGGTTTCTTAATGAAAATACATAGTTCCCTATATCGAAATTTTTGATAGGGATTCTAATAAACATTTAAAGTAAACTCAGAAAAATCGCGCTCAAAAATACACATTGTTTAACGAACAGTTTTATTTTCTAAACGCCTTGAATCAGAATCATTTTTCTTCAATATTATCTTCTACTATTAGAGTAGTTAATTTGAATAATTGTTTATTTAGTACATTTTGTTGAAATAATATGCGAAATTTTATAACATTGTTTTAAATTTATTTTTAAAAAAATTTAACTCTTTTTTTTATTTTTAATCTTTCTCAAAATTTAGAGTTTTTTTTTCTTTTGTAACTTTAAAACTTTAACATATATGACGCGAACTGTAACAAAAAACCACAAAACAATAAAAGAGATTCTATAAGGGCTAGATTTTTCTTTCCGTGTAGATTCAGGAAATGAAGAGTTACATACAAAAATTAACACACCAGCAGGGCAATAAAAAATCGTAAAACGAATCGATGGGAATTCCTTTCTAATTGTAAAATATTCTTTTCCCGATGTCGCGTTTTTCAAAATGAAAAATTGGCCCATTTAAAAGAATTCAATATTCAACAATTTGAAAAATGTAAAATTTATAATTCTTCTCTATTCAATGCTACTTACCAGGAATTATCGTTTTTCTTCATAAAATTGTGTCTGTCTTAAAAAAGCTGAGTGAATTGCTACACAAGCACTTCAATGTTCAATTTCTATTTTTACTACGTATTATTATTTTTTGTTGTATTATTTTCTTATTGTTACTATTTTATTATCATTTGTATTGTCACTATTTTATTATTATTTGTACTCTTCTTTATTATTATTAAAATGATTATTATTTATTTGCAATTTTATTTGCTCAAATATTTTTATATTAGTTGTCAGTGTTTAAAAGAAAAATATCGCCCATCTGTAACTTATTTTAGACAAATTGGATCCAAAAATTAAATTAGAATATCGACCACGCACTTTCCTGTTTAGTCTGTATTAGAAAAACCTCTTCTATGTATATCTCCAGAGGAATATTGCAGTAATTTTTAATTAGAATGTTGTAAATATTTTTGCAAATGTATAAAGATAGTGAGAAATTGGGATTTATTTTTTTTTATTCTTGGAATTAAAAGCTGATTCCTTTTGCTACCACTTAATCGATTTGGTTACTATTTAAACGATTTGGCTACCAATTAAACGATTTGGCTATTATTTAAACGACTTGGCTACAACTTGATCGTTTGATCAATTTTGGCTGCAATTAAATCAATTTTGACACAGAACCTGCTGACGGTTTGAATGTATATCAAAATTTTTAGAAATTTGAACATTTTTGAGGAAAAATAATTAATATCTAAATTTTTTTCAGGCCTATTCTGATCCACCAGACTCGTGGTGCTCGACGAGTGGCAGTTTCCATCAAAGCGATACTTCTTTGTATCCGGATTCATTAAATCAAGAGACTTCGTCCGTCACCGGATCCACAAGAGTAGAATTCATCATTGGATCGCCAACGAGAAGATTTCGTCCCAATGCGCCTTGGACTCCGCGTTTTTTTGACAGTATCGACTCTGCAGCAATTGTTGCTGAAAGTCTTATTACCGACGAATTTCCACCTCGACGTGGCGAAGCTTTAGCCGAATGTGATTCACTCGAACGTCATCCAATTTCCAGTGACACGTGAATCAATTTTTTTTCAAGCGACAACAAGCCTTTTGCTCGTTTTAAAATCTAAAAAAAATCAGTTTTCTAACAATTATGCCAGCTAACGTGCTTCTTTCTTTTTGGAAAATGATCTGAAAATTGCTATACATTTTCTATTCAAAGAGAAATTTGTATTTTTAGCCAAATTTGTGTTTTTAGAGCAATTTTTAAAAATCTGTTTATTATTAATTATAATTTATTGATTCATTTCATTTTTAAGTCTGTGTAGTAATATGAATTTTTAATGTTTAAAAGCAACGAATTTTTAATCTTTTTCAATTTATTAATGCATAAAAAACGATTTTATATCGACAATCATTTTTTAACGAAAGCGTGTACACTGTTCTTCAAACTTTTTATGACAAATTTAAATTTGAACATAAAAAGAACAGAAGTTTTGCAAAAACATAATTTCAACTTTTCGAAAATCTTTAGAATTTAGAGAAAAAGAATTGGAGAATTTATACTAGAAAATAACAAGAAGTAATTGTCAATTTTTTCTTCGTGCAAAACAATTTTCATTCGCAAAAAAATTATAGAAAAGCACAATAAGTAAATTTCAATTTTTTTCGCGTGAAGCAATTTTTAATTATTATTCGTTTTAACAATTTTTATTCGTTTAAACAATTTTCAATTCACAAAAGAAAATTCTAGAAAAGAGGAAGTAATTTTCCATTTTTTTGCGAAGTAACTTTCAATTGTTCGTACAAAACAATTTCCAATTGACAAATAGATTCTAGAAAAGAGTAAGAAGTTATTTATAATTATTATTCGTCTTAACAATTTTCAATTAATAAAAATTCTAAAAAAGGCAATAATTATTACTTGTTTTAAAAGTTTTCAATTTTTATTCATGCGAAATAATTTTCAATTTTTATTCGCGCAAAATAATTTTCAATTCAAAACAAGAACAAAGATTCTAGAAAAGAGCAAAAAAAAGTTTCAGTCTTTTTCGTGCGAAGAAATTTTTAACTATTATTCGTTTTAACATTTATCGGTTTTTATTCTTGCAAAACAATGTCCAATTCACAAAAAGAATTGTACAAAAAAGCAAGTAGTGATTTTAATTTTTTTTAAAATTACTTTTCAATTTTCATTCATTTAGAAAATTATCAGTATTTATTCGTGTCGACAATTTTCATGTCTTGACATCAATTTTTAATTTTTATGTAATATAAAGGAGTTTAAATTTTTACTCGCAACCACTTTATAATTTTTATTTGCACGAATAATTTGCTATTTTCATTCACGTAAACAATTCGTAATTTTAGCAATTTCTAATTTTTGTCATACAAAACATTTTTTACGCAGAATTTTTATCTCTGAAATTTTCCTACTGTGCAAATTTACGTCTTTTGTCTAAAAGAAATTTACAATTTTCTTGTAATTGTCAATTTTCTTTTGTGTAAAACAATGTCTAAACCCAAGCGATGTTTTTTCTAGATTTTGCAAATTTGAAAGAATCACGTTGGGTGTTACTTGGATTCAGTGGATCCTTTTTATTCTAGGGCAACTAAATCTCGAATTTTCCGCATTTTAATGAATACCAAAATGGAAATAAGAATCTTAATTATCATTTCATGAGTTTTCAAGAATGAGTTTGTTTTCAGCAAACTTTCCATTACTTGAAACGGAAACGATTTAAGATTTCGTTCTAGTGAATATTTAGCTTTATTTATAATCTGCGTTTTGTAAACTTGAAGATGAATATTGTCATGCAATGATATAATTTGTGATTCAAGTGTGATAAAAGTCGCACGAGCGTTCAATCGAATTTCAAATACAATTTGAAATGTCCATTCCATTTCCTTTTCAAACTTTACGCATTGAGAGACAAATGATTTGAAAATAAAAAAAATTGGTATACAAAAATGTTGAATCTAATAACTAAATTTAAATAATTAAAATTAAATAATCGGATTTTGAGGAATTGAAATTAAATGATGGAAATTGAATAATTGTAAATGTAAATTTATCTTTTCAGTAAGAATAGATTCTCGTTGAGGCAAAGAAAATTTGTGTAGATTTTAATTCAACTTAAAAAACAAAGAGAAATCAAAATTTGTCTGAATTCGTAAAATATGAGAAGATTTATTTTGCAAAAGAAATTGCATTCCAAGTGTTGAAAAAAGTGCTGCATTTCAAGAAGCATTTCCATGGTACGAAATGTAAAAACAAAGATTGTGATTGTTATTTTTATAATTTTATGTGTGAAGAATGGAGAAGAAAATTTATGTAACCAAAATTGATTGTTGGATAGTTTTGTTCTTAATTTTATATTATATTATTGTGGAGAGAATCTCTGGTAAATTATAGAAATTTGAAAATCGATCTGCGTTAGTTTAAAAAACAAATTGACATATCGAGTTAGATTTTTATTATTTTTTAATGCTTAGCTTTCTTTTTAGAAGCATGTTGATAGTAAATTGTAAGTATTTTATGTACGCGTCAGGCGCTTGTTATTCTTTTTTCTTTTCTCGCGGCAAATATTGTATTTTTGAAAATCCTTTCATCCTGACTGTGATTCGTTTCTTGTTCGCTAATTGTTTTCAAAAATGATCTATCTCGGAACAATTATTTCGTTTAATGGCAATCTTTTTCAAAAACAATGTCTAAAAAAAGATTTTTAAGAAATGTTTAAAAAATCATGTTTAAAAAACAATCTTGTTGAAAGTATCGTTTAAAAAATCGTTTCCTTTGTTGGAAAAGATGGCGACTAAAAGAAAACATTGTTCGAAAAAGTGTCGTTTAAAAGAAAGCATTGTTCAAAAGAAAATATTCAAAAGTGTCGTTTGAAAGAAAATCTTGTCGAAAAAGTGTCGTTCAAAAAAATATGTTTTGAAAAATTCTCATAAAAGACTTTTTGTATTAAATCAGTTATTCTGAATGTGGTGTTTCGTCACCATTTTTAATTACAATTTCTAGCAATTGGAAATGCACGAGCAATTAAAATGTACTTTTCAAGAATTGCAATTTACTGAAAAGTGCATTGTGTATAAAAACATGTTTTTTTGAAAAGAAAACAATGTAAATAAGTTTGTACAGTTTTTTTAATGTTGGAGTCAATTGTTTTGTTTGTAAAATTGTAATACGATTGTCTTGAAATGAATGACAGATTTTGCGATTTAGTAATCTTACAAAATACAAACATGTGATTAACGTAGATAAGTTAATAGGACTGAAGGACATTTTTTATTGCGTTAGTGCCTCTCATCTTGACGCTGTGTTAACCAAACTGTAAGCAGGTGAAGTACCGATGGTTTTTGTTTTGAGTCCTGCTTTCAATCTTTTTTTTTATTTAATAATAAGAGATGGACACAAAGAAAAAAAATGCTCACATATTATAATTCATGCAGTCGGTGGACTCTAGTGCCCCTGCAGCGTATGTGCTGCCTGCTGGAGGCTATTATTTTTATACCTTAATATTATCTTGTAAGACTTAAATATTGAGAAAGCAGCAGGTGAGAGTGAATAAAGCTTGACAAAATTTTATTTGTGACGGTCGTAGATCATCAATGTCCTATATTCCAGACACTATAGGTTTAGAGATAATAATTAAAATTGTATGGTTGTTATTGCAGCTTAACATCCATACAAGTTTGTACATATTCGAGCGATACAGTTTTAATTGTAAATATAAATTGTATGTAACGAAAGCGCGATACCGTGATAAACATATAATTACAATAAAGTAATATTATGCAGAAAAATGTGCAGGTGAATTTTCTTTTCCACATATAAAACTTATTTATTATTGTCCCTTTTATTATTATTACTTTATTATATTATTACTTTATTATTATTACTTTATTATTATTACCTAATTGTTTTACCTTTTATTATAATTCTTTTTTACAGGTTTTAAAAGTTCATAAATGTTTCCAAAATATTTTTCAGAACAAAAAAATATTATTGTAAACAATTACAGAATGTTCCATTAGAGTCCCGATTATAAATTCATAAATACTAGCATAAGTAGCATTCGTTTTTTATAGCATTTCTTTTATTTTAACTTCGAGACAGATATTTTTTTCTTAAGTAAATCTTATCTCATACATTATATTAAACCGCTTATTTTCTAACTTTTATATTTTATACGCTTTTCACAAATAATCAATTATAATAGATATAAAATAAAATATAAATCTGATTCTACAACTTCTCTAAGACTTAAAAACATTAAAGGTTTATCGAAATTGATTTACATAAAATTATTCTAAACCAATTAAAAAATAAATTAATAAATTTTAAAATTTTTCGTCACTTTCAAGATAACTTGTCAATTTCGTCAGACATTGATTTCGAGACGTCAATTTAGTCAGATATTGATTTTGAAGAAGTAATCATTTTTCTCTTCAAGATGTCTATCATTTTTCATCAAGCTTTTTAGTCCGTGAAAAGCTCCATAACCAGAAACTGCAGAAGTTAGTGTTCATTTTTGCAGGGTGGTTCGCAATAGTTGAAAATATCTAATTTTAAATTTGTACACAATTTGCGACTTAATGTACAAAATTCGATTCGAGTTTATTAATGTAATAATTCTATTTTCTTCCAGATGTCTTCAATCACATTACTACAACATATCTTGTCGAGAAAACTAAAAATCATCATTTTTAACACAATTAAAATTAATTTTTTGATAAAGTGCTTAAAATACCATCGAGATGGTTAGAGCTTTTGATGATTTCTTTACGGGGGCCATTTTAGCATCTGAAAAACTTGGTGTAATTTCAAGGACATCTTAAAAATATTAATTTATTATATTATTACAACGCTTTTTGTCAAGAAAACTGAAAATTATCATTTTTAACACAATTAAAATTAATTGTTTCATGAAGTGTTTAAAATAACATCGAGATGATTAGAGCTTTTGATGATTTCTACGAAATAGTCGATTTAGACTATTTTTGGAAAATCGAAAATCATCGCGATTACAATGCTTCCTCTATAAGAAAGCAAAAAAGACCAAATTTGTTTCGTATATTTGTAAAATGATTTTTTTTTATGGGTCAGACATCAATTTCGTCAGACGTCGATTTCCTCAGCGTAAATATTCTCGGTCGCGAACGCTCCCTTGAAATAGTTTTTTCAATTCCATTTTATAATTTTTTAACTTCTAGAAAGTTATTTTCTTATTAACTTTTACTATTCCACTTGCGTCGCTGACACTCCTTCGAATTAGTCTTATCTCTAAAATTTCTTTTTAATTTAACTTCTAAAAAGTTTTTTTTTTCATTTTACTTTTACTATTAAATTTTCCAAGTACTTTTGTTAAAGTACTTACTTACTTTTAAAGCAGGAAAATTATAGTCTCTAAGTTTTTATCATTAGAAATTAACTAGGTACTAATTTAACTACTAATTTAACTACTATAAAAAATAAGAAAAATCTTTTACCTTAAACCGCGTTCAATTTTAAAATTAGATTTACTTAACTATTACGAACCAGATCGCAGAAATCGCCAGCAATTTCTGTAGTATCCGGTTGTGAACCATTTCAGGGACTAAAAAGTTTGATGAAAAAAGATAGACATTTTAAAGAAAAAAAGTACTACAGTAATAAACTCGAATCGAATCTTGTACATTAAAGCAAGTTCAATTTTCAAAATATATTATTTTAACTATTGCGAGCCACCCTGCAGAAAAGGACAGGAAAATCCTAAAAAATTTCAGGAACACAGTCAACTTTACAAAGACGTGAAGGGTGATTTTCCTTTTTAAAAAAATCTGCCCGCAAGCGGGCACATTCTCATCATGCGCGCAAAGCGCGCGGTTCCACGTCGCGGTTCGCGCAGGTGATGTCGCTATTTGCTTACGTTAATATTATAATTTCTTTATTCATAAATATATAAAACCTATCTTTGTCTTAAAATTAGTTATAAATGTTATAAATTTTTATT
>WNHD01001093.1:0-21581 GCA_011057455.1 Ganaspis sp. Gsp50
ATTTCAGGAACATATTCAAATTTGCAAAAATGTGAAACATGATTTTTTGATTTAAATGTGAAAATTGATGAACACGGTTTGTTAAAATTCAAATTGATCCTAAGAAGTGTAGTGTTTGCAATATGGACAAGATTACTTCTATTTTTACGCTGAATCGAACAGAACAAAGAGAATCCAAAAATAATTTCAGGAACATTTTCAAATTTGCAAAATTGTGAAACATAATTTTTTTATTTAAATGTGAAAATTGATGAAGACGTTTTGTTAAAATTCAAATTGATCCGGAGAAGTGTAGTGCTTCTAATATGCATAAAATTTCTTCTACTTTTATACTGAATCAAATAGAAAAAAGAGAATCCAAAAATAATTTCAGGAACATATTCAAATTTGCAAAATTGTGTAACATAATTTTTTGATTTAAATGTGAAAATTGATAAACAGGTTTTCTTATAATTCAAATTGAGCCAAAGAAGTGTAGTGTTTCTAATATGGTCAAAATTTCTTCTATTTTGACACTGAATCGAATACAAAAAAGAGAGTCCAAAAATAATTTCAGGAACATAATAAAATTTGCAAAAACATGAAAGTTGAATTATATTTAAACAAATTTCAAACTCATGCACATTTTTTAAAAATTCAAATGGATCCAGGAGAGTGTCAAAAACGTTATAATACTCAAATTGGGGTGGTTTTTTCTGGAGAATCGGATGCAAAAAGGATAATTCAAAAAAAATTTCATGAACACATTTAAGTTTGCAAAATTGTGAAACATGATTTTTTGATAAAATGTGAAAATTGATGAGCACGTTTTGTTAAAATTCAAATTGATCAAGAGTAGTGTAGTGTTTCTAATATGCATAAAATTGCTTCTATTCTCACTCTTTATCGAATGAAAAAAAGAGAATCCAAAAATATTTTCAGGAACATATTCAAATTTGCAAAAACGTGAAAGTTGAATTTTATTTAAACAGATTTCAAACTCATGCACATTTTTTAAAAATTCAAATGGATCCAGGAAAGTGTCAAAAACGTTATAATATTCAAATTGGGGTGCTTTTTCCTGAGGAATCGAATGCAAACAGAATAAATAAAAAAAAATTCCAAGAACGCATTTTGAAATGTCAAAAAATGAGAAAAATGTAAACACTTTAATTTCTTAAATTAACCAGTAAAGGACATGAAAGAATAAAACATTATTCAACTACTAGTTAGAGACAAAATAGTGGGTGTACAATTAAATAAGACTTTCCACACGAGGTTTTCAAGTCGCCAAATTCACGTAGATGTTTCATAAATAGTAATAGTATTTTTTATGATTATTATTTCAAACTGAGCAATATTGATTAAAAGTAGTAATGTAGCGAGGGGTTTGGAATGGGGAGCAATAGATTTTTCGCTGCCGAGCTTTCGTTCCATTTTACAAAGAACTCGTAAACGAGGTTGCTAACGTGGTTTCAAGCCGGTAATTACGGAAGATGCGATTTTTATTTTTCCTGGCTTGAAAAAAAGCGAGAGGAGAAGAAGCGATGGCGTCATTTTCCCTGAAACGAGAGAGGATACTTGCGAATTGAATAGAGGGATGCGTGTGTGTAAAGAAGTGACCAAGCAGGTTATATTGCACATGAGCTAGTGAAATTAAACGAGCTGCCAGCGAATAACGCAGAAATAAAGTGTTCATGCACTTTCCGAGTTAATTGAAATAGAAATTATTTATCACGATAGTCGAATCTTGAAAGAAGAACAAAAATCCCGAGTCCACCTTGGACTCAATTTTCAAGAAGAATTAAACTCCGAGCTTAAAACACAATTCTTTAAAGCCAACTTCTGCCGAGATTTTTCTCGAAATGAAAACATCCCTTTTATCAAGTCTTTTAAAACTTTCATCTACTAGAGAGTTGAAAAAATAGAAACAAGATAAACATAATAATAATGAAATAACATAATGATCTTTAAGAAAATATTTATTCCCAAGCTATTAAAAATAGAAAAAAAAGAAAACGAAACGAGTAAGAGAAAGCAAAACGATATTCAATTTGTTTGAATCAAATATTTTTCTAGACGTAATTAAATGTGTTTGAGAGCAAAGTTAGCTGTTAATAATCTCTGATGGTGTTAAAGGATCAAGGATCTTGTTGGTGTAATTTTGCAGGAAATTTTGGTGTATATTTTTGAAGGGAAACTTTAATGTGGATTTAGATTTGCGCTAACTTGGTAAATCACACAAAGTTCTAGGTAAATTCTCAAGCGACGCAACGTCCCGTTGCGGTTTAACTGCATCTCAGCTTGGGAAACAACTTTAGTTGATGTTGAGTAGATTTGCAAATGATTCAATTCGTATACATTCGAAGTAGCCTTAAAATTCAATAAATATAATTAAATATTAAACCATCAGAAAATACGATAATATTATCAGATGCTTAATCTGCAAACGTTTATATTTAATTTATAATCCAACTTTTAGTTCCATAATCTCCATTTCCCCTAAAGTTACTTTAACAGTATTAGCTTTTACTCAACACAAAATTCAATTTCAAGTAAACTTTAACTTCTTAACATTAATTTCACCATTTTTTCAGTAAAATTAATTTCGCCACTTTTTCAGTAAAATTAATTTTATAATTTTTGTAGTAAAATTAATTTCACCATTTTTACAGTGAAACTAATTTTACCATTTTTTTTAGTAAAACTAATTTTACCATTTTTTTAGTCAAACTAATTTTACCATTTTTTTAGTAAAACTAATTTTACAATTCGCTGCAGTAAAATTAATTTTACAATTTTCTACGGTTAAATTAATTTCAAAATACAGGTGAACAAAGTAATTTTAGAATTTTATGTATTATAGTTTAATAAAATAAATGATAAATTATTTAATTTTATAATGCATTTTATTTGAAAGTGTGTTTTAATTTAAATGTTTGTCTTTCATTATCCATACGAGAAACAACAAGCTCTAACCGTGACCATTTTTCTGCATTTTCAGAAATAAAATTCCAACAGACTTGTCTCATTATAAATACGAGTGTTCACGTAATTTTTATATATTTTCTTGAACATGTGGGATTAATTAAAAAATAAAAACCAATTAGGGAAATTTAAAAATCTGCAAAACTGGCACTTGGTCAAACTTGACTCTTAATTAACCGAATTTAATTGCAAGCATAAAATCATACATTTAATTAATGAAATTCAATAATCCATATGTTTATAAAAGAAATGTTTTAACATTTCAATAAATTAATTAATTTACATTAAATTTATTGGAACACTGAATTATTTCTTTTATAAATCTCATATGGATCATAAATTGTTAAAATTGCTAAAATTCATTAATTGTTAAAATAGCTAAAATTCATTAATTGTTAAAATTGCTAAAATTCATAAATTGTTAAAATTGCTAAAATTCATAAATTGTTAAAATTGTTAAATTTGGTAATTGTTAAAATTTGTTAAAATCAAATTTAATCAGAACAAAAAATTAATCTTTGATTCCAGGTTAAAATTTTAAATCGACGAACAGTAAAAAATTCAAAATAGTGTCATTTTATGGAAGAATCAAATTAGTTTAAATAATTGATAACTCTGAAAATGTAATTACTCTTTTTGGCGGAAAATTTTGGACTGCAAGGGAAATAAGTTTCGCTTTGTCGGTTCGTAATTAACAACACTTTTAATGAATTTGTTCCAGCGAATTACGCAGCTAGTCATACCACAAATTCCAGCTACCTCTCAGCTAAATCCAAAAAAATTGCCTTTTCACGCTCAAATATTTCTACTATTATAAATCTCTAACCAAGCAACGCTAATTACAGCAAATCGTAAAAACTGTGAGAAAAGCCACTACTAGAATTACGAGAGCATTAATTATATTTAAATTCACTTGCAGTTTAATTGAATTTTTGCATCTCTTTCTTTAAACCAATAAAGTCAATAAAGTAAAAATTGCAAAGAAAAACCAAAGAATAGAAAATAAAAGAATAGAAAATAAAATAAAAGCAAAACAAGTTTAAAAAATAATTAGTACATTAGAAATGGAATTAAAAATAGAACAATGAAAAAAGAAAAGTGAAAACAAAAGTTGAGAACAAAAAGAAAAATGAACGAGGCAGAAAAAGTAAAGAAAGAAAAGGCAAAAGTTGTAGTTATTCTAAAATACTTTCCTACCTAGAGTAATTTTCTAATTTAATTTCCGAGAGTAATTTAATTTAAAATACGTATGTCCTCGGCAGGAAAATGTGGAAAAACCGAAAATTCCTTTTAGAGACTGGAAAGCGAGGCGATAGTTAAAACGCAATTTTCTTTTTAATTGGTGATTGTGTGTGTTTGTTGAAAGTTTCTTTCAATAATTAATTTCACCAAATGAATAGAATAAGTTGTGAGTGACGCCCATTGCTATTGAAAATAGAGAGAGAGAGAGACAAAGGAAAAGATTGTTAAATATACATGTATTCTTGACTCACCCTGAAACTCCTTCCGGGCTGAACTGACGGATGTGACGATATTGGCCACGTGACCAAGCACCGTAGCGAAGAGAAGCAGTCCGAAGAGAAGTTGAGCTATCACAAACAGATATTCTCCTTTGCTCCTTGGTCTGAAATTTATAAAACAAATATTAGTCTCTCTTTACTTAAAAAAGCCAACTTTCAAACCTTGAATGAAAGTTTTTATTTCTTCCAAAGAAAATAAATAAAGAAAAAAAACTCCCGTAAAAATTGAATTATATTCTTACGGGATTTCTTTTTGTTTATAAACATTTTTCGATTAATCTAAACAATTGGGAAAAAGAATGGAATAGTAAGAATAGAATTTACTCTCCTTTTGATATTTACAAATAAATTTCCTTCAGATATTTATAAATAAATTATTAAGTTTCCTTTAGGTATTTGTAAATAAATTATTTGTAAATAAATTATAATATTTTAAATTATAATGAATAATTATTAATTATTATTAAATAAAAATTGTATGTTTGAGTGACTAAAAGCTTATTTTCGTCTCTGTGTATATTAGAGGATTGGACATTTTAGCAGAAGGTAATGAAGTAACGAACCTTGGAAGGTCGCCGATTGTTGTAAGAGCTAGTGTGCACCAATAGTAACTCTGCAGGTACTGGTCGACTACATCCGTCGATTTTGACTCCTTATACACCCAATTCTTGCTCCCAAAACCGTTGTTCTTATAAATAATATGATAGAGGCACCCGTTCCAGTGAAAGATCACCAGTAAGTAATGTATCAAGGAAGTGGAGCGAAACAAATTCGGATAATTTGTATGTCTTTCGGTCCTATCCATAAACGCCCAAAACCTGCAATTATACCAATGATTCTTCATTAAAAATCTAAAATTCCATTAATGCGAAACAACTTTCTAGAGTTGGAAACTATTAATCCAAAAGTTACAACTAAAAAAGATTTTGCTTCCTCATCTTTTCTTTCCCCTATAATTTTTCCTCTTTAATTTCCTTTATTTCTTCCTCTTCCCTTTATGATTTTGGACCACAAGAAGCAACATTTCAACGAGGAAGCAAAATTGTAGAAAATAATTGAAACTTGCAGCAACCCTGAATTGATAAAAAAGACAAATTACAAAAGAAAAGATAGAAATTACAAAAAAAAAAGGTTAAAAATTACAAAAATGGTTACAAATTACAAAAAAGGTTACAAATTACGAAAAAAAGGTTACAAATTTCTTTAAAATTAAGATTAGTTTATCTGGTTTGTATTTAAAAGGGTTCTACTCTTTAATCTGTTAATTAATAAATAAATAAAAGTACCAAATTGGTAAAAAAAAATTAAAATAAAAGGTATCTGATTAGTAAAATAATGGTTGGTAAAAATGACAGGTATTATGAAATAGTGGATAATGAAATAATGGAAACTTACCGATAAATTTTAACGAGCCTAAAACTTCGCAGAATACTGTTAAATCCTATAGATAAGTACAAAGAGTCGAGAGGCAACAGGCACAGGCAGTCTATGTAAAACGTGGTACTGTTCATGTAATGTGTTCTCAATTTGGTGGCGTCGGTTTGTAACACCCCGTCCTCCAGATAACCCGTACGAAAGTGAAAGGCTATGTCCACCAAATAAAGAAAATCCGATAAGTAGTCGAGACAGAACCACACAACGAGAGTTTCACCTAAAATTGTAAACAATTCAACAAATTAATTTTCATCAACGAAAACAATTTTCTTTAGATAATTTTCTTTAAACTCTATTCTTTAAATTCTATTCTTTTTTTTTATTTGAAATTATTATTACTATTAAATATAATAATAATAATAATTTATTTCTCTGATGCTACATATTTACATGTTTTACATCTTAATAACCAATTAATATTATAATATAGAATATAATCTATGTAACAATCTCTTTTAGCACTTCTCCTTCAAATTCTATTCTTTAAATTCTTTTCTTTAAATTCTATTCTTCAAACTCTATTCTTCAAATTATATTCTTTAAACTCTATTCTTTAAATTATATTTTCTTCAAACTCTACATTTCTTCTAAAAAGTAAATTATCATTATTAACTCTTCTTGCTAAAACGCAGGAAAATGTTAACTTTCCAATAAATTAAAAAATGTAATCTTCTCTTCCAATTTCAAGCAAATAATAATTTCTGATTTATTTTTTTAAATTTAATAACGCAGATCCTATTATGCAAAAGGTAATGAAATTGGTATTGTCTGCTGAAAAACATGGTTCTAATTAAATTTGCTGGACTTGTATTCAAAATATTCAGGTAAAATGTTGTAAAATAACAAACAGCTGGAGGCATTGAGAGACCGCAAACATATTTGATTGTATTATTTGCTTGTTCTATATAAATTCGAAATTCAGTGGCTTTAACGATCACAACTGCATGTGTGACGTTGAACTAATATTGATATTTCGCACGAGGCTCGAAATATGTTCCATCAAAGTCAGAGGGAGGCAAAAGCGCCCGAGGTGGTCTTGAAAGAGATGTACTTATGGTAAGCCACGCGATCATTCACCGGAATATATTTATGAAATGTGAATTTTGATGCATACGTTGAGCTTGATATTAGGTCAAAGAGTCTACTTTAAACATTTCAAACCGTCTACTCTTCAAATAAAATTTTACGCACTTGCTTTTTAGTGGATAATAATAATTCAACATTAATAAATAATAGCAATCACAAATAGATTGTAATAATAACAAAAGTAGATAGACAATAATAATCAAAAATAAATAATAACAAAAGTAGATAAACGATAATAATTAAAAATAAATAATAACAGAAGTAGATAAACGATAATAATCAAAAATAAATAATAACAAAAGTAGATAAACAATAATAATTAAAGATAAATAATAACAAAAGTAGATAAACAATAATAATCAAAAATAATTAATAATAACAATAACAATAATAATAATAATCGAAAGCAATTAAAATTAAAAACAATAAAATTATCAAACGATAAAAATGAAACAAATAACAAAAAATAATAATAATCAAAATAAAGATACAAATTAATAAAAGCGTTAAAAATGACGAAAGAAAGAAAAATTTGCCTTTTCAAATGATTTTTTATTCTCTACTTTATTTGAGTGCTGTCGAGTGAAAAAATATATGAAGAACAATTGCATTCTTTGTATAAATAAAATTTTAACGATGAACAAATAAACTGGCAATTTCGACTTAATTAAATCTCCAAGAACGAACTGTTCATTTTTATTTTATACGTAAATGAGCATCATTTTCCTTTTTTTAGAATTTCTTGTAATATTAAAATTTCTCTACGTATCTCAATAGTAATAATTCAAACCTTAATTAGAGTAAAATTAATTCATTCGTAAAATTCATAATTATTACTTGACAAGCGAATCGTAAAATAGGGATTCGCGTCTTCTACATGGTCTTAATATTACATAATTATTATTTCAATTATTCAGTATTTCATAAATTATTAAATATCATAATAATTATAGTAACAAATAAATACTACTACTACAATTATTATTATTAATATTATTACTATTATTATTATCATTCTTATTTTTATCATTATTATTTGTTATTATTATAAATATTATTACTATTAATATTATCATTATTATTTGTTATTATTATTATTATCATTATTATCATTATTATTATCATTATTATTATTATTATGATTATTGTTATTAGCATTTTCTATTAAAAATAAATACCGCTATGTACGTATAATTCATCAAACAGTCATTTTTCGACAAGTGTCATAAATTTAAATTGCGAATACAATGAAAGGAAACTTTTTAAATGAAAATTTAAACTAGTTTTCTTTCACCAGAAACGAATTCATTTTCACGTACTAATGAAAATTCTCTCGAGCTTTTTTTATGCTTCTTGCAAGCTTTAAAAACTAAACTCATTTCAAAAGCCATTCTAAGAATACGTCTGCTACATCACGTTATACGTTTCAAATCCTTTTAACTTGATTTACCCTAAAGAGAGAAAAAAATTCCTTTGATTTAAAGAACATTTTTCGAAAAAAGATACTTGTACACTTAGAGAAATATTTGATTTAAAGAAATTCATGAATTTACTTCATTTTAAAAAAAGTCCTTCAGATCAAACAGTTTCACCTAAACAACATTTTAACAGAAATGACCAATATTTCTCTCAGAGAGACTGATCAACCAAAGAAAAATTTGATACATCAAAATTGACGTGTTAAAAAATGCTAAAATGGCATCAACACGTAAAAAAACTGATAAAGAAATGGTATAATTTTTTATTTGGCAGAAATAAAGAATGTAATGGAAAGAAATATAATTGAAAGAAAGAAGGAATTGAAAAGAAAGAAAGAAAGAAGAAAGGAATTGAAATGAAAAGAATGAAAGAAGAAAAGAATTGAAATGAAAAGAAAAAAGAAAGGAATTGAAATGAAAAGAAAAAAGAAAGGAATTGAAATGAAAAGAAAGAATGAAAGAAGAAAGAAATTGAAAAGAAAAGAAAAAAGTACAATTGAAAGAAGAAAGAAATCTGTACATAAGAATTGCAATTCTTGAAGAAGGGAATAAATATGAGTAATTAATGAGCTCAATTGACGATAAATTGAGTCACGCGAAGGTGATTAAATCAACTCTAATTCGAGGACTTGAAGTGGAGCAGACAATTGTATTCCTTTGAATGGTCTGGAATTTATTGTACGGTCTCTGATTCGAATCGTGTTACGTGACAAAGATACGCAAGGGACTCACCGTTGATCTCTTGAAAAGCGAACCTATAGATGATGACCCAGAAATTGTAGAGGAAGGCAAGTGAGACCACCATCGACCAATAGTAGCAGAGACGTCCCGCAGGATCAAAGACAAAGGACCAATTCGGAGCTCCGGTTCGGAAACCCTTCGAGCCAGGTTGTCCAGGAAATCCTCTGCTGCCTCTTTGCTGCTGTTGTTGATGGGCAGTGTACCTACTGGACATTCAATCATTCATTCATTAATACCTCTTCAATCACAATTCCTATTTTTCATCAAAATTGAAAATACTCTTTCAATTCAAATAATATTCTTACGAACCCAAATCATAGTTCTCGACTATTAATATATTATTAATATTCTATTTTTGTATATCTTTAAAATTTGTAGAAATATTATTAAAAATTAAAATACCTTTTCAATTGAAATAATGTTTTTAGAAATTGATACAATTTGTTTAATACAAAAACAAATTAATGTTAATTTTGTTTAATTCTGAGTAATTCAAATAATTGTTTTTAATTTAAAATAATATTCTCACGAATTGAAATCGTACTTTTTGAATAGAAATAATATTCTTACGAATTGACATCATACTTTCCAACTGGAAATAATATTTGTACGAATTGAAATTTAATTTTTGACCTGCAATAATATTCTCACAAGATAAAATACTATTTCTTGAATTGAAATAATATTCCCAAGAATCTATACAATCATTTTGTATACTTGAAATACTATTGAAATTAAATAATTAATAATAATTAATAATCATTCTTTTACTTGAAATAATATTCCTTCACTTGAAATAATATTCTTACGAATTGACATAATACGTTTTAACTTGAAACATTATTCTTATTAATTGATACAATATTTTTTGTCTTGAGATAACATTCTTACAAAATGGAATCTTATTTTTAACTTGAAACAGTATTCTTAAGAATTGATACACTATTGTTTTGACTTGAAATAATATTTGTACGAATTAAAATCGTACTTTTTGACTCGAATAAATATTCCTACGAATTGAAATCGTATTTTTTGACTCGAATAAATATTCCTACGACTCGAAATAATATTCTTCGACTCGAATAAATATTCCTACGAATCGAAATAATATTCTTCGACTCGAATAAATATTCCTACGAATCGAAATCGTATTTTTTGACTCGAATAAATATTCCTACGACTCGAAATAATACTCTTCGACTCGAATAAATATTCCTACGAATCGAAATCGTACTTTTTGACTCGAATAAATATCCCTACGAATCGAAATCGTATTTTTTGACTCGAATAAATATTCCTACGAATCGAAATCATATTCTTCGACTCGAATAAATATTCCTACGAATCAAATTCGTATTTCTTGACTCGAAAAAACATCCCCACGAATCGAAATACTTTTTCTTTACCCAAAACACTATTTTGACAACCAGAAAAAATATTTTCCCACCTCAAAACAATATCCTTTCACCAAATAAATATTCAAATATGAAGCAAAGTCATTTTACAAATTAAAACACAAAGAAAATTGGAAAAGAAAAATTGAGGAAAACGCACGTTTCAGTGCCATTGCAGCTGTTGCTACTGTTGAGATGATTAACTGATGCCGGGGTGTGAAGATGAGATGCATCACGTGAGGAAGCGAGTGTCACGGCATTGGAGAGCTTGAACCTGCCCCTGAGATGATCCTTCCGTCTGGCTCTTCTACTCAGATCGAGTTCACTTGCTCCTCGATTTACGTAAGCTCCTTGAAGTGAGTCCCGGGACGAGCTGAAGTATCGCTGCGACACAGAGTATACCTGCACCAAGGGCAGTCTATCGGTTTAGCGAGGCGCACTTGCTCCTTAGGTCACAACCACTGCTAATTTGCTTTGCTCTTTCACATTACACCATCACTAAATACCTTCTAAGTGCCCATCACCACTTCCCCTAAACTTGGAATCTCTTCCCCCACCAACCATTTCTATCACTCAAACATCAATAAAAAAATAAACAAATAAAACCACATTTCCAAAATTTGCCATCTTAAAATCATCATTACAAATTTGCAATCAGATTACTAATTTAGAATCAACGTTAACAAATTGAAATTAACTTAATTTTAACTTAACTCAATTCCCAATCTTTATTAACTTAATTCGCAATCTTAATTATTAAGATTGCGAATCTGGAATCAACGTTAAAAAGAAATCAAGACAAATATTATGAAAATGAAGAAAATATTACGAATGTGAAATCAGGATTGTGAATTTGGAATCAATATTACAAATTTGAAATCATGATTACGAATTTTAAATCGACGTGGCAAACAATTGAAAATTGCACATTTTTAAGAGGTTCATTTAAAATTTTGTTCGAATTTTTGTTTTTTAAGCGTTAATTCGATCTGAATGTGCAATTAATTGTTTTCGTGTTAGAGTTGGTTGATTCAAAATTGTGGTGTGTTCAACTTTACTAAACTAAGAAGCAAGTGCGTCTCTGGTACTATGGATGCTGAACTTTGTTCTCTAAGCAAGCGATTTACTCTAAATCTACTTTCAAGTAAAGTCTACTTCTAAGTCTAATCACTGTTATGAATTTTAATTCATTTTCATTGTTCATTAAATTGAATTTAACAACTACATCTACTCTTCATTTGTGACATTTGCAAAGTTGATGAAATTTCAGCTGCTCATGTACTATTATTATACCATATTATTAATATTATTGTAATAATTTAAGGCATTTTTAATCAAAGCTTTCAAAGCTTCTAAGCTTTGAAATAAATATGATGAGAGAAATATAATATGATAAATATGATTTCTGCAAATAAATTTAAGCTTTTTAGAATAAATAAAATTTGTTACAATGTTTTAGTTACAAGCTTGCGTTTTAACTTGTGAGAGTTTTAAGCTCTTTTTAAATAAATTTAAGCTTTTTACAGTAAATAACATTTGTTACAATGTTTTAGTTTTAAGCTTGCGTTTTAACTTTTGCGAGTTTTAAGCTTTCTTTAAATAAATTTAAGCTTTTTACAGTAAATGAAATTTCTGTTTTTTTTTCGTTATAGAATTTGTTTTAATTTTTATAATTGATTTTTTATTCGTTTTTGCCACTTTGAAATATGTTCTTCCCTTTAATTTCTTATATATTACTTTCTCATTTACATGTCGCGCACATGTCGTACATTGTACGACATGTTTTGACACCTTTTGTGTAAAAGACAGAAAAAAAACATTTTTTGAAAAACAAAAAATAGGAAAATACAAATTGGATTCGATTCAAAGAGCTTCGGACTAAGAATTCAATATTTAATTCCCGGCAAGTAGATTATAGACGTTTATTTAGACAAAGCTAATTTAATTATCGAAGAAAGGAAAGTTTCCTTGTGTATTTATTTTTCTATTTTCCAATCTATCCAATAAAGTATTTCTTTCTTGTTTATGGAAGAGTTGTCGATTTCTGTATATCCCTTACGTTTAAACTAATCATTCAAACATTGTTGAGCAAATCGCTATCCCAGTTTTCGTGCAACTAAACCGGACGTTGTCTACAGAAGCTCTGAATTCTTCATTTAGATTAAAGTGCTTCCCTCGTTTGCTTAATTGTATTTAAAGCCGAATCAGAATCACGCTCATGCAAATCTAGAATAAAATATAAACAGATTTAAATAATTTATACCATTTAAACAAATTATATCCAGGCGAGAAAGGGATTCTGTGCCTTTGAACGTAAGCTATTTCTTTATTGTTGAAAGTTTTAATTCCTAATTCAATCGTCAAGTAAATTAACAACTTTTAAAACGACTTTTCATTTAATCCCAAACAGGATATTTTCAAACTTTTTTAAATCTTTAGAAAGATTAAATCTCTATTTAACAAAAATGGCCATATTAATTAATGTAATCGCAGTTTACAGAGAACAAACTTTAAAAAGGATTTTCAACAGACGTTTAAAAAAGAAAAAAAAACAAAAAAGACAAAAAGGAAATTTTAAATTAAAATTTTTGCATATAATTTTGCATTATAATTTTGCAGTAGAAACGAAATTGTAATTTCAAAAGAAATGGAAATAGAAAAAAGTAGAACAATCACAACGAACAGAACAAAAGTAGAACAAACATAGAATAAAAAAAGAACAATAATAGAACAAAATTAAAACAAAAATAAAACAAAATCCGAACAAAAATAGAAGGAAATTAGAACACAACAATTAGGTAATAAATAAATGTAAAATAAATCTGTTACAATGCATTTTAAATAAATGTGCCAAAAAAATTCTGTTAAAATAAATTTTTGAAACGAAAAAAGGACTCAACAAGCTAGAAAAAAAAATAATTTCTCTAAATTGAAATTTGCTTTCTCAAATCAATTAAATCAAATGATAATATCCGATAATATAAACGATAATATTATCAAAAGATATTAAAAATTAAAATTTGGTTTCTCAGATCGTTTAATCTCGAAATTTTCAAAAAATTCAACTTCAAAATAATTGTCAATTGCACGAAAATGAGAAAAAAGCAACTTTAGAAAATAGATCAAGATTAGCAAATCCGGGTAATAAAAAGCAATTCGAGTGAAACGTGTCGGGTTATCTTATCAGCGTTTCGTTCGTTAACGACTTGGAGATTAGATAGGAACAATTTTGCTTTAAATTATAGTGTCCTGAATTTATCCTGATAACTAACATGTGTCCTAGTCACAATTAAACACATCCCGAAGCTCTTTTCGATCGTTTTTTTATCAAACCAAATTTTCCTATCGTACCATCTTCTTTGCCATACTTTTACCACAAATCAAATTTAAAAACGAGAGACAAATGTTTGCCAAATATTTTCTTTAAAAATATTTTCAGTGGGACATATTCCAACATTTTTCAGAATAAAATATTTTCAGACAATTCTTCGGGATTTTTAAAACACCGCTGTGCAAATATTTATGATGGTTAAATATTTTTTTAAGAAAAAAAATTGCCTTAAATTATTACAAAATTAAACAAGTTATATTTAGTTTTCTATTCAAACAGCACAAAAGATTTCAGGAATATTTTTTCAAACTTCTTTTCACTCCTTTTCTTTCCAAGGTAAAATATTCTAGAAATTTAACTACAGTGTTTCGATAACTACAATATTTCGATAACTACAAAGAAAGATGACAGAAATATAATTGAGAAAATATCAGGAATGTACATAATTTGAATAATATTTATGAGGCTGAAGTTTGCAAAGTTTTTTCCATTTACAAAAAATGAAGTTTTTGCTATTTTCAAATCTTTTAAATATTTATTTATAGTTTTTAAAAAAACTTTTTTTTTAAATTTTATTTATTGTAAACTCTATTTTCCAGTGTTATTGAAATATTTAATGATATGTTTGCAACTTTTCTTTTCGTTTACGAAAAATTGAAAGGCAAATTTTTGTCCATTTACTAATTGTTCCCGTATTTATTTATAAACTTTTTAAGAAGAAAAATTGAAAAGATTTGTAAATAAAGATTTGTAAGAATTTGTGAATAAATATATTATAATATATATATATATTAAAATATATATATTTTGAAAATAGAGAACATTTGCTTCTTTATATTTCATAAACGAAAAAAAGCGTTGCAAACTTCAGCGTCGTAATATTTATTATTTTCAGTGCTTGAAAAATACTATTTTCAAATGTTTCTAAAAATTCTTATTCATTATGATCTTTCAAAAATGCAAATCTTTCCAAAATGTAAATCTTCAGAATTTCTAAACACGCGAATTTTCTAAAAACGTTTATTTTCTAAACACGCGAATTTTCTAAAAACGTTTATTTTCTAAGCACACGAATTTTCAAAATTTATTTTCTAAACACACGAATTTTCTAAAAACGTTTATTTTCTTAAAACGTTAATTTTTATAAAACGTTAATTTTTAAAAAGGGTTAATTTTCCAAAACATGGATTTTATAAAAACGCAAATTTTTTAGAAACACAATTTTTCAAAAAAGTACATTTTCTACAAATATACGACCAAAAAAAAAATCTAAAGAATATTCGTGAAATCTTTTGTGCCAGCTATATCATTGAAATTCTCTTAAAATTAAAATTGGTCTGAAATTGAAAAATTTCCATTTACATTTAAATTGTTATGAAGTTTGTCGTCTAGAAAAGAGAGTAAATTTTTTTGTGTCAGACTGAAATTTCTTGAGGGGAAAAAAAATAAAAGAAAATGGTTAATATGCTAGTGTTGGTTTGAGTAGCGGAAAGAGATAAAATTGGAACGAACCTGCTGCTGCTGATGGTGATAGTAGTGGTGGGTGGGAGTATGTCGGCCCATGAACTTACTGCTGACGAGATCAAGAAGACTTTGTCTTGAGGGTAGAACGCCTCGAGACACGTTCTCCACACTCTTTGTGTCGTCGTCCCTATCTCTGTTGGTACCTCTTCCATTTCCTGTTCTAGAAGCCCTTTCTCGAAGTTTTTCGACCGTACAGCCCAAGGTAGCTGCTGAACCAACACTGAGACGATCAGCTGCATTGCTGCCACCAGTCGACGTAACAATGCCTGAAAACACAATTCCTTCATTACTCATTTCATCCAAAAAATTATCATTTATTCTTCATGCCAAATTTATTGTTACCGTTCACTTAAAAACAATGTAAAAACAATAAAAACAATTTTAATTATCTTCCAATATCAAGATTTCATTTCATTTTCCAATTTGAAAATTCATGTTTCAAATTAGCAACTCGTTTTCCAAATTGAAAATTTATATTTAAAATTAGTAACTCGTTTTCCAATCTGAAAATGTCATTTCATTTCATTTTCCAATTTGAAAATTTATGTTTAAAATTAACAACTCATTTTCAAATCTGAAAATTTATGTTTAAAATTAGGAACTAGGTTTCAAATTTGAAAATTTATCTTTAAAATTAGCAACCTGTTTTCCAATTTGAAAATTGATGTATAAAAATTAGGAACTCATTTTCCAATTACAATGCTGAAGTTCACAATGTTTTTCTTTTCATTTACGAAAAATAAAGAAATGCATTTTTGCAATTTATAAATATTTAAAATATGTTTACACAACTCTCAAAGATTCTATTTTGCCTTTTCTTTTTATAAATAAATACTAGAACTATGATTAAGTAAACAAAGATTTGCTCTTTAATTTCTTGTAAACGCAAGAAACGTTGCTAACTCATCATTTTTAATTTTCCCAATTTATGTTTAAAATTAAAAACGCATTTTTCGATTTGGAAATTTTTTTGAATTTATGTTTTAAATTTGAATTATTTTCTTTTTTGAATTATAACTTATTTTTGAATTTCACTGAGAATTTAATTTAATAAAATTTAATTTAACAAAATTTAATAAAATTTAATTTAACAAAATTTAATAACATTTAATCTAATAAAAATTTCGTGAAACAAGAATTAAAACGTACTTGTCATTTATTCTTGCTTCAAGAATATTTTCGATTCACTAATTGTGAAGGAAAAAGAGGAGCTTAGAAGCAAAAAATTATAGGTTATGTTTGATGATAGTTTTTACTCGATTGAAGCTTCCTTTTTATTTATTTGCAATCAAAAGGAGCTTTTTATGAATAATTTGTGTGTACCATAAAAAACTGTTTGGATTGCAAATAATCATAAAGGAAACATAAAGATCCAATCAAGTTACAACTATCAACAAACATAACCTATAATTGTTTGCTTCTAAGGTCCCCTTTTTGAAACACTTCAAAATTATTCTTTGTTATTGTTCGTTATTTATATATTGTTTATGTTTGCATTAAAAGCATACTCTTATTGCAAGAAATAAATAAATTAATAATAAATATTTTGAGCTAAAATAAATGTTTAAATAAAAAATAAATGTTTAAATAAAAAATAAATGTTTAAATCAAAATAAATGTTTAAATAAAAAATACATGTTTAAATAAAAAATAAATGTTTAAATAGAAAATAAATGTTTAAATCAAAAAGTACTTTGATTAGGTGCATATAAAAAGTACTTTGGTCACTGTGCGTAAAAAGTACTTTTAGTGCACTAGGGTCCATAAAATGTTGAATTTTTAACACATAGTAGTAAAGAATAATTTCTGTTACTGCTCTCTTTATAAAGTGAAACCACTTGAACCCAAATTCGCTAAGAATTATTGCACCAAATTTTTCATTCTAATAAGAAAAATTACTATACTTGAAAATTCGTTTTTACCCTCTTAATAATTCAAAGATAAGTTTTAGTAGTTTTTCCTTTCTATAAGTTCCAATAAACAAGGTTTTTGAATTTTTAGGAAATTAGGGCTTCAAAAAATCTCGGTTTCAACATTTTACTAATTACTTTCTGACGCGAGTTTCAAGTAGAAAATGAAGTATATTTTTTGAAAAATACTTTTGATTCTACTACACACGAATTTATAATTTTACAATACCGAATTTCGTTTTTTGCAAATTAAAATTGAAATAAGCAATAATAATAAGAAGAATATCTGCGACTCGAAGACATTAATACAGAAAAGGGGTAAAAAGTAGAAAAGCATAAAATCTTAGTGAGTTATTCCGTGCTTTCATCGATTTCTCTAAAGATAGTGCCCCACTCGTTGTAAGTATGACTGAGAACTCTCGAGCGAATCCGTGAAAGTGGTGCGAGATCGGTCCAGCAGCATTTTCTGGCGACACTTTATCCTCCAATAGATAAAAACAGTATGAAAACTGGGTCGTGACTTAACTTGAAAAAGTACACGTTTTAAAAAGAGAAACGAAATGTGTTGAAGGTGCACGAGAAATTCTCGACACTGGCACGTTATCAGTGACGTAATTAGGCTCCTACCGCACTTGCATCACTTTTCACACCAACGACACGATAAAAAAAGAAACCACTATCAACACTAAACTTTAGTACAATTCTCGTCTAACGTTTCCTTTCAAGTCACGTCCTCTTAACACCTTTCCTTCTCCAGTATTCTGCTTTGCTTTAATTAACAATGAATTACTGCCCTCTTAAAATTATTATTTAGCTTTAAAAAAAAAAACCAGAAATTAGGGATTTTTGTGAAAATATTTACCCCTTACGAAAGCAAGTATTTGAAATTTGTAAAAATCTATATATTCAGGGTTTCTACAAATTTTTCTTCACAAAATTCCATGAGTTTTCCATGGTTTCCATGAAAAAAAGAGAAAAATTTACATGATATTTTTTATGTATTTTAATTAAAAAATGAATTTTTCAGTATTTTGTAAGAATTTGAATTATTTTTGAAATAATGAAAGCTCGAATGAAAGTTTTTTAAAAATAATTTTCTTTAGAATTCAAATTACTCAAAATTATTGTCAATTTTAAAACCATATTAAGTATCTTGAAGTGCTTTAAATCTTATGAAGTATTTTCTAATTTTTTAAAGTACCTACTTTTAAATTCAAAAGAATTTAAAATTAAATTTTTAAAATTAAAAATAATTTTGAGTAATTTGAATTCTTTTGAAGTATTTTAAAGTATTTTAAAGTATTTTAAAGTATTTTAAAGTACTTTTAAGTATATTCCAATATTTTGAAGTGCTTTTAACTTGTTTAAAAATATTCTTAAGTATATTAAAATATTTTGAAATATTGGGAAGTATTTGGAAAAACTTTTAAGTATAAGGAAGTATGTATTTGGAAATAGTTTAAAGTAATTTTGAATATTATGATAATTGTGAAATATTATAACAATTGTGAAATATTTCAAAAAAGCTAATTTTTTAAATTTTGTTTATAATTTTTATTTAATACTTAAAATGATAATATTTTTAAATACTTTGAACTCTTGCGAAGTATTTTAAAGTATTTAAAAGTAATTTTAAGTTAATATAAATATCTTTAAGTATTTTAAGTAATTTTAAATATCTTGAAATATTGGGAAGAATTCTAAAGTAATTCTAAGTTTATTTAAATATTTCGAAGTATTGGAAAGTGATTGGAAATATTTTAAAGTAATCTGAAGTATTCTAAATTAGTTTTATGTATTTTGAAATATTTTCCAGAGTTGTAGAAACCCTGATATTGAAAGCAATTATTAATAAAATATTAATAGTAGGACTGAGAAATAAATAAAAGCAAAAACGAGAGCAAAAATGATTTCTGGAATGTTTAAATTAAAAATTGAAGTTACGAAAGCCTAAAAATATTGCCTAAAGTAAAGTGTTTCCAGTAGTTTCTATATATTTTATTTTAAAAATGAAAAAAGGGTTCTTAAATTTTCAAGATAAATTTTTAATACAGAGGCTTAAAAGCAAAAAGTAAATAACGGATTATTTGTCGAAAAACCAAAGTGGCAGAAATGTGTAAACAGTCAACAAGATTTTGGCTTTTTTGGAATATCTGAAAGCTAAAATCTATGACCCGGAAAGGAAGCAGTGGAACATATACAGCATAAAAGTTTTCTCAAGTCTTAGGTCTTCTTTCGAATGTCCCCAACTTTCGGATGAGTTCAAGTGACTAAAACTGGACTTAGAAATGTCTTTTCGAATCTTGTTATAGACTAAGGATATAGGAAGCTGTTGACGCAAAAGTAATTTTAGATTAAATGATCAAAACTTTCTCAAGACAGTGATAGAATAAAAAATGTCTCATCGGAGAAAAAAATCGAGATAAAAGAAAAATTGAGATAAAGGACAAAAATGAAGATGAAAAAAAGAGTAACAGAAGAAAAGAAAAAAAGGGCGAAAAAGAAGAAAAGAAAGAAAGAAAAAACGAAAAAAGAAACAAAAAAAGGAAAAGAAAACAAAAAGTGAAATAAAAAGACAAAGATAGAAAAAAAGTTGAATCAAAAGAAATGTAATGAAGAAAAAGTAGAAGAATCTGAGATGCAATTAAAAATACACAAAAGTGTGTTAAATTTACAGCGTGACACGTCTATTAATTGATTAATCATATCTAGTTAAGGCGCATTTGATAATCGAGAATTGAGATAGAGGGTGGATATGGAAACAGTTGGTTGTTATCGAGTTCTGGGAACGCTATTTTGAATGGATTGTGGATCATTGAACCATAATTCCGAGCGAGATGTTTCCTCAGCGTGCGGTTCATTATCTCTCTGTGAAATCTAGTGATTGCGGTATGTGTACCAAGTGCATTATACCTAGTTATATGTACTATTTCTGCAAATATTTGTCCGTCAATTTAAACAACCTCTTCAAAATAACCAGGCCTTACCTTTAGACGCGCATTTTCAAACATAATAAACATTTTCCATTATTACGCATTTTCTGTCACATTATCATTCCCACTGATAAGCGCGCAATTCTAATGCATTCGAAAATAATTGCTCATCCTGCATAAACCTTTAACTATTCATTTAAATTAAATCGTAATGAATTTAATTAAACTTTATCGCCATTATCTTCACCATTTCCTTTTTCCTGTTTATATAATCCTTCAGAACCCTCATATTCATTATTTACATTAATACTGCTATCATCTTCATCATTATTGTTGCAATTATTATTATTTTTATTATCATTATAATTGCTGTTATTATCATTATTATCATCATTATATTATTGTTGTTCTTATAATTATTACACGAAAAAAGTATAAATCACACAAACTAACAATTTTTTAATATAACAGGGTTTCTACAAATTTTTCTTCACAAAATTCCATGAGTTTTCCATGATTTCCATAAAAACGATTGAAACATTTCCATGATATTTTCTAATATATTTTTCAACTAAAAAATGAATTTTTCAATATTTTGTAAGAATTTAAACTTTACTCAAGATCATAATTTTTAATTTTAAAACCATATTAAGTATTTTGAAGTGTTTTTAAATATTTTGAAATATTTTTAAGAATTTTGAAATATTTTGAAACATTTGTAAATATTTTAAAGCATATTTAAGTATTTTGAAGTAGTCTGAAGTATAATAAAACTTTTAAAATATTTTAAAAAAACTAATATTTTAAAATCTGCTTATACTTTATTTAATACTTAAAATAATAATATTTTTAAATAATTCGAAATATGTTGAAGTATTTTAGAGTATTTTAAAGTAATATAAAGGATTTTGAAGTATTTTAAAGTATTTCAAAGTATTTCAAAGTACTTTAAAGTATTTCATAGTATTTCAAAGTGATTTTAAGTATATTTAAATATTTTGAATTACTTTTAAGTTTTTTAAAAATATTTTGAAGCATTTTTAAATATTTTGAAGTATTGGGAAGTATTTGGAAGTAGTTTAAAGTCATTTTAAGTATTTTAGAGTATTTTGATGAATTTTAAAATATTTTGAAGAAATTTTAAATATTCTGAAGTATTTCGAAGTACACTGAAAAAAAATTTATTTGATTCAAATAAACCATTTACTTGTCTATTATCAAATAAATATTTATTTAAACCAAGTAATTATTATTTGAATCAAA